>PJEM01000972.1:80000-122561 GCA_004023845.1 Helogale parvula
GTAAAAGCAAGTTATCATTAGAATCTTCAGGTTAAACTTTTTAAGATAGCTTTATTGAATCACCACTCACATACCATGCAATATACCCACTTAACATGAATAATTCAATCATTTTTAGCATCTTTACAGTCACGCATCCATCACAACAATTAATGTAAAATGTCTCATCGCCTCCAAAAGAAACACCATACCCATTCTCAGTCATTCCCCCTTCCTGCCCCTCATCCCAGCTCTTTCTGTTTCAATGGATTTGTCTGTCCTGTACATTTTGTATAAATGAAATCATAACATATGTCATTATTTGTGACTGGTTTCTATCACTTAGCATGGTGTTTTCAAGATTCACCCATATTGTGACTTCAATCAGTACTTCATTCCTTTTCATGGCTTAATAATAATCCATTGTATGGCTAGATCACATTTTCTTTTTTAAAAATTTATTTATTTATTTTTAATTTTTTATAATGTTTATTAATTTTTGAGAGGGAAAGAGAGAGCATGTACAAGTAGGGGAGAGGCAGAGAAAGAGGGAGACACAGAATCCGAAGCAGGCTCCAGGCTCCGAGCTGTCAGCACAGAGCCTGAGGCTGGGCTCAGACTCACGGATTACGAGATCATGACCTGAGCTGAAGTTGGACACTTAAGCAACTGAGCCACCCAGGTGCCCCTTAAAGATTTATATTTAAATCATCTCTACACCCACCGTGGGACTCAAACTCACAACCTTGAGATCAAGAGTTGCATGTTCCACTTACTGAGCCATCCAGCTGCCTCCACATTTTCTTTATTCATTCATCAGTTGGTAAATATTTAGGCTGTTTGCCACAAATAAATGTTCATTTTTATATGTACGAGCCACCTTAAAAATACCCTTCTATTATTGAATATTTCAAACATATGAAAAGTAGAGAAAATAATGTAATGAATTCCTTATACTCGTCACCCAGCTCAACAACTGTCATTAGTTATCTTTTCTCTTGATATCTCCACCCATTTCCCCAACCACTCACAAATATTTCGAAGCTAATCTCAGACATTATATGATTTCATCTGGAAATATTTCAATATGTATCTCAAAAGATAAGGAGTCTCTTTTTTATGCATAATTGAGAGATCATCATCATATCCTGAAAATTCCAACTATCAACCCATAACGTCATCAGTGTTCCTATTTTCCTGATTGCCTATAAATAAATGTTATGATTTTTGTTTTGTTTTATAGTTTATTTAATCTTACAGTTTGTTTAAAATAAGATCCAAAAATGTCTATTATCATTGGGGAATCATTTCTTTTTTTTAAGATTTCACTTTTAAGCAACCTCTACACCCAACATGGGTCTCAAACCCACAACCCCAAGATCAAGAGTCACATTCTCCACAGACTGAACCAGCCAGGCGCCCCTCATTGATGAGTCATTTCTCAAGTCTTTTTACATATAAAGGCTTCCTTTTAGGGCTTAATGTTGTTTAAAACAACAGCAACATCAAAAACAACAACAACAACAACAGGGCTCTTTGATCCTGAATTTTCTCTAGTTTGAATTGCACCCTCATGATGTCACTTAGCGTGTTCCTCTGTCCTCTGTATTTCCTATAAAATACAGGTTTTGGACAGATTCTGGTTTGGGTTTCTAGGCAGGACTATTACGTAGGTAGTGCTCCCCCTGAGAGGCAGATCATGTCCTTTGATTGATGCTATTGGCCACTGTTGATCATTGCTTAAAGACACAAATTCATTGGAAGTTTCAAACTGTGATATATTTCTAGTATTTCTTCTTCATTTATCAGCTAGATTGCTTCTGTAAAAAGAAACGTCCTCTTGTTAAATACCTGGTTACGCTAAGATACGGTTCCTATGGAAAAGGCAAGAAGAAAGTTTTGATTTTTTTTTTTCTCTCTACTGATCAGTTTTCAAAAATAGTGCATTGATTCCCTATAGCCTTGAAAGATATCAGTGGATTGGGCGCCTGGGTGGCTCAGGTGGTGAAGCAGCTCACTTCGGCTCAGGTCATGATCTCATGATTTTTGAGTTTGAGCTCCGAGTTGGACACTGCACTGACGGTGCAGAGCCTCCTTGGGATTCTCTCTCCCTCTGTCTCTGCCTCTCCCCCACTCACACTTGTCTCTCTCTTTCAAAATAAATAAATAAAACTTAAAAAAAAAGAGGATCAGTGTATTTCTGTTTTGGTATTATTATGAACCAATGGGTTTAGACATATTCGGTGTGTTAAAATAAACATACTCTCTGTGTTCAAATCTATTTTAATTCTCATTCTTATTGTGGCTCACATGTGTCCCTCTTTGCCCAGTAAGAGCTTCCAATTCCATGTGACACAATCTCAACAGTTCTTGATATATTTCTTGGTATTTGGTGTGACAAGATGTTCTTGGCTCGTCTTGTATATTTCCAACACCAGACCTGGGATGGGTCATTTCTTTAAGGTGTCCCCCCCTCTTTCTTTAAAACAGGAAATGGTAGTTAGAAACCATGATCTAAATCCGACCTTTTTGAGCTTAATATAGACACAATACCCTGGGGTTTTAATTAAATATTTCATTTGACAAAAGAGAAAAGCATTTATTTTGAATTTGGCCAACTTCCTCCGTTAATCTCAGTTGTAAAATGCAGCCTATACTAATCATTACTCACAGGTTGATGGTTCCTATTAAACAAATCAATACAACAAAGAGTAAATGATCTAGAATAATGTCTGTGATGGTGAGCACCTAACAAATAAAAGGTAATTATGGTTTCATACCTAGCATTAATTTAATATTCAGATTTCAATACGAAAATTTATTGTGAGATCAAAATATTATTCTTTTACAACTCACAGCTCCTCTTGATGATCTCTCGTGACACCCCAAATTTCCCTGACCTGATTTGAGTATTCAAACTCTCAGGCAGCAGGGTTCAATTAAGGAAGCCAGGAGAAAGAGCAACCAACTCCAAAGTTATTTTTTGCTTCTTGGAAGGCCATCTGCTGCCATGACCCATTTTACAACATGCACATTCATCAGCTGAGTGCAATTTCCCTTCAATCAGTGGCCCAGTAAATATAATTACACTGCTAATTTTAAATTTCAAATGGTCAGCTCAGGTTAAAGAATGTCCATTCAGCAGTCAAGATTCCACAACTAATTGAGAAAACAGAGGCCCACATGCCAGGAATTTGACAGACAAGTGGGAAACAAGTTCGTTTTCCTTCACCTACTAAATAGCCACTGGGACACAACAAACAGAAATATTTCCAAATCTTTCCTTTTTTTTTTTTTTTAATTAGAAAGAACAACTTGATATTGCAGCAAATGATAAGGAAAATCACCTTCACAGACTGGACTGATGATCCTTATTTTAAAAAAAAATGGGGGCGCCTGGGTGGCTCAGTGGCTTAAGCATCCGGCTTTGGCTCAGGTCATGATCTCATGGTTCATGGGTTCAAGCCCCGCATCAGTTCTATGCTGACAGCTCAGAGCCTGGAGTCTGCTTCACATTCTGTGTCTCCCTCTCTTTCTGCCCCTCCCCCGCTCATGTTGTGTTTCTGTCTCAATAATAAATAAACATTAAAAAAAAATTTTTTTTAAAGATAAGTCTATTAGAGGCTATTCAAAAGTCAAGTGAATTATCAGCCAGTAGAGAAATGGGTTATGTAAGCACAAACATTTGTAGGTAATTATTTGAGCTAAGCATGAATAAAAACCAACAATGCAAGCCTTGATTCTCAGGATACCTGGGATAGCAGATGAAGAATGCAGATTGTCTGAAATACTAATGCTAATACTGGCACTAATTAAATATGAATACAAATCCTAACACTAAGACCAACTTGGCTATTAGAAGGAATTAAAAGAGCTGGCCCAGGGGGAGTGCCTGTTTGAAAAGCCTGCTGAAATGTCAGGTGAAGAGACTTAACTTCTGAAGGCAGCGTAGCGAGTCTTTCTCTTTACAGCAGGTCCGGAAGTCAGCTCCTTAAGAGTCTTGATCTTCTCCATAAGTCAGAAGACCGCTTTCCATTTTATCTAGTATTCTAATCCTCATTGCTGGATATGCGAATAAATCTGCTTTTTATTAGAAAAGAAAACCAACATCATACCAACCAAGCCTTGCCCCACACGTTCCCTTCTCTAATGCAGCAGAAAGCGCTCTTCTCCTTAATGGTTCTTGCATTTTTAAAAATTTAACTCCTGTTAAGAGTGGAAGGTCTTCCTTGATGCCTCCAGGGAGAACAGGTTGTTCCCTCTTCCTCTAACATCGGAGGTAACCAGTGATAGCACACTTCATTTTGTATATTTGTTTACATGGCTGTTGCTAAGATGGCTGAGTTCCTAGAGGGTAGGTTACATGGCTTACTCATCTTTTTATTACTCCAACAGCTCGAGCTTGGTTGTAGGCTTTCAATACTCAATGAATGAATGAATGAATGAATGAGCAGACAGGATCCAAGCTTAACCTGGATGAAATGAAAAGAAACAAAAATTCAATATAGTTAAGATTTATTTATCTGATATATCTGCAATCAGAACCAAGAGCACTCATATAGGCACAACGATTTGCCAATGGGTCAATTTCCACATGTTAGCGGTAAGATAGACACATTTTCAGAAGGGCAATACTACGGAGATGCATCTGAAACACATCAGTACCAAGTCTCAACTCTGCCACTGAGGGCATTTCCTCCATGTTCCCAGTGAGAAGACAGTTCTCTATGTGTCTCTGTATTGAAACAGGAGGACTTTCTAGCTTCTACAAATTCTGCCATGTACCAGCATTGCAACTTGGAGTGAGTCACTTGGTCTTTCTTGCTTCCATTTCCTACCAATACTAGAGGATTGTCAGGAGGATGAAATGTTGAATGTATATGATGCACTTTTTCTTCTTGATTTTGTCACTATTTGCTTTACAAAAAGGGATCATATATATAATTTTCACCTTCCTTTTCATATTCCATATTATCTCATGAAAATCTTTTAAAGCCATTTGGTATGGTTCCACTTAATTCACTCATTCTAGTGACTGCATAATATCTATAATGCAGATATATAATAATATACTTGCCATCCTTCTACGGATCATTCTACCGATGGCTTTATTTACAGCTTTTCTCTAATAACAAAGCATTAGAAATCCCACGCATGTGACTGTTTGGGAAACGACACTTCAGCATACAAATAGGAGGAATACAGCTTGAGGAATTTTTAGAAAACTAACGTACATGTATAGTCAGCACCCAGGTCAAGAAACAGAATATCGCCTGGTCCTACGAAGCATTCATCATGCTTTCTTCTGGTCATTAACGGCAGCCTTTCTGACTTCTCTGAATTTTGTGTTATTTTTAACTATAGATAAATGGACTTAGGCATTTGTGCTCCATCGTGCTGGCTTCTTTTGCGAGGTTCATGCACATTGATATCTGGAGTTATAATGTGTTCATTCTTATCTTGTACAGCATGCCATTAAATGAATATGACAATTAGTTTCTTCATTCTACCCCTCAGGAATGTTTGGGCAGCTTCTGGCCCTGGGTTTATATAAATGGCGCTGCAGACAACATTGCTACACATTTCTTCTGGTGAACGTAGGACACATTTCACATACCGAGTGTAGCGTTGCTCCCTCATGGGGCATGCATATGTTCAGATTTAAGACACTGGCAAACAGGTTTTCAAGGTGGTGGTATGAATTTACAGGTCTACCAAGAGTATTTAATAGATTTGATGATTCCACACTCTTGCCAAAACTTGTGGGGTTTTTTTTATACATAAATTTGTTATTTCTATGAGATACACTGTCAGGAGTGGGAATCTTGGGGCAAAGTATATACATATTTTTACTGTAGCCAGGTTGTTTACCAAAAAAGTCTGCTTGATTGCACATTTCCACCAGAAATATAAAACATCTCTACAAACAATAAATATGATTGCTCTTTAAGTTTTGCCATTCTGATGGGTGTAAAAAAATACGACATTGTTATTTTAATTTGCACTCTCTACTGTTAGTTAAGTTTTGTATATATTGGTCACTCGGATTTGATCTTCTCTGAACTGTCTTTCTGATAGGGGAAAGGTTAAGGAATTTGTGGCTTATAAGAAAAGATCATGGGGTGCCTGGGTGGCTCAGTCAGTTAAGCGTCTCACTCTTGGTTTCGGCTCAGGTCATGGTCTCACAGTTGTGGGATAGAGAGCCCTGTGTTGGGCTCTGTGCTGCCAGTGCAGAGCCTGCTTGGGATTCTCTCTCTTCTTCTAGCTCTGCCCCTCCCCCTCTGTCAAGATAAATAAATAAACATAAAAAAAATTTAAAGAATGACATTAGCTCAGAGAAGAAAAAGCCTATAAGAAACCGTATTAGCTGCCTTGGAATATTTGAATGCTCACGTTCTAAGGGATTTCACATGCTCTGTGTATCTTTTGAGGACAGAAATGGGAACTAATGAATACAAATTTTAAGGTGTCGTATTTTACGTTAAGAAACCAGTAATATTACCCCGCTAAAAAACAGCAAGTTTACTCTGAGGCCGTGACTCTGTCCTGCACATGTCCACCATGAAGCTGCCTGCTGATGTGTTGGGGGGCGTCCTGGAAGGGATTCCTCTGGTTTAAATATGTCTGAGGATCAATTTAAAAAATTTAAATTTGGATTCCCAGAATCCTGCCTTGAAGTTTTTAAAAGGAGTCATAAGGCAAAGGCCCAGGAATCTATAGAAAATGTTTCTAAATGTTTGTTTATATTTGAGAGAGAGATAATGCATGAGCAGGGGCAGGGCAGAGAGAGAGACACACACACAGAACCTGAAGCAGGCTCCAGGCTCTGAGCTGTCAGTACACAGCCCGATGTGGGGCTCAAACTCACGTGCTGTGAGATCATGACCTGAGCTGAAGTCAGATGCTTAACCCATTGAGCCACCCAAGAGCCCCCAGGAATCTGTATTTTCAAAACACTCACCAAGTGATTCTGATGGAGTCTGTGTACAAACCAACATTTGAGAAACACTGCAGTAGACAGCCTCTAGAATCTCTTCGAATTTTGAAATGATACATTTTCTCAGTAGGTTAGCGATGTGATTTAACACAGTGTAGTAAGAGTCAGCTAATAAAGGGTTGTCAACAGCCCCATCCACAATTCTTTGACCCTATCTAAGGAAATGTGAGAAATATATTTTCCTCCTACAATTGAACATGTCTTAACTATAATCCTCAGACAACGACTTGTAAAATAAAGAGTTACAGTTAAAAATTTGCAGACAAAGCATCTTTGGAATTCTGCATTTGAGTGTGAGGGTTGGGGGTTCACAATCTCAGAAGTTAATTCTATATAAGGAGAGAAATAAATTCCCAGTTTAAAATGAGCCATCAGTATGGGGCGCCTGGAAGCCTGGGTGGCTCAGCAGTTAAGCGTCAGATTCTTGATTTCAGCTCAGGTCATGATCTCAGACTTTGTGAGTTCGAGCCCCACATAGGGCTCTGTGCTATTTCTGTACTATCTCTTTCTGCCCCTCCCCTGCTCTCCTGCACTCTCTCTCTCAAAATAAAATTTAAAAACTTTAAAAATAAATAAATAAATAAATAAAATGAACCATCAGTAAAGAGAATGAACTTTGGGTCTGACTCCCCCTCCCCCTCAGTCTCCTTATCTCCGAAGTGGGGACAGCAAAACAACACAAGCTACTTGGAGGCGACTTTCTCTTAGGATTGAATGAACTGCCCATAAACTGCCTACGCCCGCACTTGGTACAAAGGCAATACTTAAGTATTAGTTCCCATGTGTTCTTTCTTTTACAACGCCAGGACTCTAGTTTTTAACATAAGCATGTTTTCTTCTTTCTACAATGCAGGAAGGCAGGAAGAAAGTTTGATCTTGATCCGGTGATTTAAAAATAGTACAGGTCATCGCCAGAGGAGAAGGGATGTGGGGGATGGGCAAAAGGGGTGAAGGGGATTAGGAGCTATAAACCTCCAGTTATAAAATAAATCAGTCACAGGGCTGTAAGTACAGCATAGGGAATATTGTCGATAATACTGTAATAATTTTATATAGTAACAGATGGTAACTAGACTTATCATGGCGATCATTTGGTAATGCCGATAAATGTCCAGTCTTTACGTCACATACCTGGACCTAATTTAATATTGTATTTCAACTGTACTTCAATAAAAAATATCACAGACATTTCAAAATATTTGGCTCCTTCTTTGATAACTATTGAAGGTACACAGTGTTTTAGCTCTAGACACTGACCAAACACTTCAAGGATATTTGAAGGAACGTATTTATATTCAAGGAAGAGAAATATTTGATCTTAATAAGAACACTTCAAAGGTCATGAAAGGAAGGCTATTTTCAGAGTATTTTCATCTGTTCCAAAAGGATTGAATAAATTAGCCTTTTCTTTTCCTTTCAACCAGTTATGTTGAGTTTCAGCTTTTTCCTCGGGGCTAATATTCAGTTGGTGTTAAACTTAATTTCTTTCATGAAATGAGACACTGAAGACCCAGCTTGCCCCTGTGTCTACTGAAAACATAGGAATTTGGAAGTTGGTCACTGAGTCTCAGGTTGAAGTAAGGGACAGCATCTCTTTGTGCAAGAGGAGCACTTAGAACTCTTTCCCTTGGACCAGGTGAGCCGATGGGTAAGACAGGCTCAGTTCGAATCAGGTTCCCAGAGACTGGAAATCTGTTATTTGTTTTTATGAAATAAATACTTGGCACATCGTAGGGTGGCAATAAATCTATCTCAGATAAATGAATGCACGAAATAAGAACTAGGAGCTAAGAATTGGAAACAATGAAGACCAAAGTGAAAAAGCTAAAAGAGCGATGCAGATTGATCTGGTTCCAGGCATATGGAAAACCAGAAGACACCAAACAGTTTCCTTATATCATAGTCCCATACTGTATTGGCATATTGTCAGGTAATGAATAAAAAAAACATCCCTGGAATTCTTTTTGCAAGAGCATTGTGTAGGTCTAGAAGAAAGACTTTAATAAGCCCTTTGAGGTAGTAGGTGAGACCCCCACAGGACCTGGCATGGGCAGTTTCCTGGGTAAGACAAGGGAGGAGGGGTGGATTTATGATTACAGAATGATGATGGGGTAGGGGAGATGGGGTGGCAGAGGAGTCCAAATTTGCCAGAATGCCCCTATACTGCAAGGTGAATAAAGTCTACAGAAGAATCAGAGATACCTGCTGGGGTCAAACTTCATGTCAAAGCCAGAGAAGAGAGAGCTTGACACACTGAAGCACACAGAGGAAGCAGTCCTGGGGTCAGAGCATTGAAGCTGACAAGTGCAGGAGGAAATGAGGTGCTAGAATTTGCAGAAATTGGGGGCACCTGGGTGACTCAATCGGTTAAGCTTCTGGCTGTTGGTTTCAATTCAGGTCATGATCTTGTGGATTGTGGGTTCAAACACTGCATTGGGCTCTGTGCTAACAGCACGGAGACTGCTTGGGATTCTCTCTTTCTCTCTGTCTGCCCCTCCCTGCCTACCCCTACCCTTAAATAAATATATAAACTTGAAAAAAAAAGAATTTGCAGAAATCATGAGCTTTGGATTCTCTCAGGCCATAGAATTAAGGTTTAGACAAGTTTATCGGATCTCTGGGTGGCAGTGGGCAGGGAGGCTACTAGCATTGTGATTATGTGAGTGGGTTCCAAGAAATGACATCCTTTGAAGAAAGTTGGCTGGCCCTTCTACTGCTGGGTCTTATCCTGTGCCAGCCATCGGTGCTCAGTTTATCGAATTCCTATCCATTGACAACTTGACATCCACTGTGTTCCGAGACTATAGCAGACAAGGAAGATTTGAATAATTATAATAATGGGGTACACTCTTATTGATACATATTAATAAGGTATATACATATGTGCAT
Source organism: Helogale parvula (assembly GCA_004023845.1). Taxonomy (NCBI): domain Eukaryota; kingdom Metazoa; phylum Chordata; class Mammalia; order Carnivora; family Herpestidae; genus Helogale; species Helogale parvula. Next base: position 89,866 of record PJEM01000972.1, read on the forward strand.
GTGCATTTATTTTCTCCAGGACTTTACAATCTAGAAGGATGTATAAGGCCAGCTTCCAAGCTTCCTAACATCACTGCAGAGAAATATCTAAATATCCTAAGATAAAAAGGCACCACTAGGGCTCAAAAGATGAAAACCGCTTCAGGCTGGAAAGGACCCATGAGGGAAGCAGCTTCTGAGAAAGCTGGAGAGCAAAGCACGTAGGGGTTTCAGCAGGAAAACGCTCCAAATGTTTGGGGGGAGCCAAGCCAAAGTAAAGCAATGGAGGCGAGTAAAGGCACATAGTTTCCAGAGAAAGCAGGGCAGATCTTTATGGCTGAGCTGAAGGAGCACAGCCTCTTTCTGGTCCTTGACCCCAGGCTTCTGACCGTGAAGCTGTCCCTGTTTCTCAGAAGCGCCCAACCTGTTCAGGCAACAAGTAGTAGTGGCTGAACTTATTATTCAGTTTGTGACTTAATCTAGACCTTGTGCTTAAAAATTTTTTTAATGTTTATTTACTTTTGAGAAACAGAGAGAGAGGAGTGTGAGCAGGGGAGGGGCAGAGAGAGAGGGAGACACAGAATCCGAAGCAGGCTCCAGGCTCTGAGCTGTCAGCATAGAGCCCAATGCAGGACTTCAACTCACGAACTATGAGATCATGACCTGAGCCAAAGTCAAATGCTTAATCGACTGAGCCACCCAGGTCCCCCAAGACCTTGTGCTTTTATTTTGGGCTCATGTCACTGGTCTTTCAAAGCTAAGGTTGAAGATAAGTTTATTTTAGGATTATTACTTATGGAGCATAAAAAAAATGGCTCAAAACACCCTCTGAAACACTCACTAAGTGGGTATAATATTGGCTGGTTTTAGGGGCGCCTGGGTGGCTCAGTCGGTTAAGCATCCAACTTCGGCTCAAGTCATGATCTCACAGTTCACAGGTTCAAGCCCTGCGTCGGGCTCTGTGCTGGCAGCTAAGAGCCTGGAGCCTGTTTCAGATTCTGTGTCTCCCTCTCTCTCTGCCCCTCTCCTGTTCATGCTCTGTCTGTCTGTCTCTCTCCTTCACAAATAAAACAAACAGTAAATTTTGTTTTAAATATTGACTGGTTCCTACCAAAGAAAGGCCAACATTCATTCATTCATCCATTCCTTATCAAGTTTATTCATTGGGTCTGAATGTTCTTAGATTAGATAGAGGGCTGTGTATGAAGTAGAGTTCAGAGTTAACCCAGAAAGCCAAGGTGATTACCATACCCAACCAAATGCCCTAGACCTGCCGGACTTAATTTGTCCGTGTCCTTGAGTTTCCAAATCTTCCAAGACTATTAGTGCAGGGTCACTCCTCCCCCATCTCCAAAACATACAAACATATCAGACTCCCAGAAACTGACATTGCCTCTGCCAAGCAAAAGGAAAGTGTTTTTGTTTGAACGGCTGCAGAAATTCTGCTGCGGAGAGTCAGGTCTCCCGTCGGACCTTTCTGCCATCTGCACCAAATGAACTGTTGTCCCTGTGGGCTTTGCGACGGGGCCAGGATTCAGTAAACGCTGCCAGAGGCCCGGATCGGGCTGGCAGGCAAGGCCAGAGGGATAGCTCCCTCCTCTGTGGGTAGATGTCCGAGCATACTGCAGACTTTTGGCCAGAGAGCCCGGTGTCCTACCCCAGATCTCTGAGTACCAAGGCCTGTCCTTAGAAAGCTGGAAGTTGGGCCTCCAACTTGTTTGTGTCCTTATGAGTGTATGTTCCGGGCCGGGTAAACTGGTGACATCTGTTCAAAGGCCATACTGCTGGAACGTAAGCTTTTGTTTTATGAACTCAGATGGTCTGTGTGTCTGGAAATGATTCCGCCCAAAACCAAAATGAACAGCCTACCCTGTAATCCATGCTTTGCTTTCAAAGCCTTATTATTTTCAAGCATTTGCCCGAGGTCCCTTTGATGTAGTTCTTCTTGGAAAGCCTTTGGTTGTGTGGAAACATAAGCCTCAGTAAATAAATTTAAAAAAATTTCAAGTTGCTGAATTTTAGATGTACTATTTTTGTTAGTTCCAATATGGTTTTCTCTCTGATGAGGTTGATCCTGTCATTTTTATTTATCATTCAAGTTTGGGCCTTATAGTCCTTGGGTTTCCAAATGCTTTCTCCACCCCCTTGGGCATCTTTTCTGAAGGACCTTTATTCAACCATGAGCTTCATGATGGCAGGATTTTGTTGCATGAATAAATGTTACCCAAGCATGAATCAGCCATCATTTTAAATATCTCAATTCAACTTATTTCACCTCAATTCAATTCAATTTTAATTTTTATAGGGGTACCTGGGTGGTTCAGTCAGTTAAGCAACTAACTTCAGCTCAGGTCATGATCTCACAGTTCATGAGTTCGAGCCCCATGTCAGGCTCTGTGCTGACAGCTCAGAGCCTGGATCTTACTTCAGATTCTGTGCCTCCCTCTCTCTCTGCCCCTTCCCCACTCATGCTCTCTCTCAAAAATAAACCTTAAAAAATGTTTTTTAAAGCTTTAAATTTAAATTTTTATAAATCAGGAAAAGAACAGGAAGCTGGACCACACTTTTCTTGGACTCCCCAAGGTCAGGACCTGTTGGAACGAATGATCTGACAGATGAGCAGCGTTGGACCACTATTACTGGCCAAGCCTCTAGATCCTGGGCTTCAGGGACGATAGGACAGCCTTCAAGCTGAGAACACTTAATTCTAAATCATTTTTTCAACTTAAAAGAATTTATAACTCTTCATGGTTTCTGTGGTGGGACATGAAAAGGGAGGCTGATCATTTAGAAAGGACAGTGAAACACTAAAGATGGAAGACCAGGCAGGATGTCAGTGATTCAGGGACATGTGGACATAGATGGCAATCTATCGAGGCATGTCCCCACTGCCCAGTGACATCCCTGTCCTCTACAAATTTAAGACCAGGCCATTTCATTAATGTGAGGTTAGCATAGGGCCAAACAAGCATCATTAAAAGTCCACAGGAAAGCGAGGCCTCCTTAACACATACCTACAGGACGGAGGAGGGTTGGGAGAGCGATACTCAGTGGTAATTGTAACAGGACAAGTCATGAGACAATGTCCCCGGTCATAGGACACTCTGGATGTCCCTGTATCTCTCACTTAACAATGTATGTCTTTGTTTCTGCATATGTAAGCAGCACTTTTGACTGTGTTTTAAGGAGCTGTCTGGGGACTGGTGCAGTTTGAAGTACTATAACACTTTAAGATGAAAAACCAAAATTCCTCAGCCCTTGGGTCTGATGCTTCGTGTTTGCAGTGGTTACAATGAGTTGTAATAATCCTGACCACCAATCACCACCATCACAGAGGAGCGAACACTCCATTTGGAACCCTAGAGAAATACTAACTCCTCATATAATAATGTCCAAGGTACTTTAATAGAGTTTTATTTCTTCTTCCTCCTGTCCTCAGATCTACCCCCCCCCACCCCCGCCCCCCGCAATCAAGCTTCTCAGGCATTTCTGTTCAGAACCGCTTCACTAGCCCTAAGCCCCTGTGGATTTTAGTCCTGATCTTTAAAAAATGGAAGGGGGTTTCTAAGTTAGGCTCTGCATCTTGAGATTGGCACCAAGGCATTGGAATCTTTGGGGACTTCCTGTCTCCTACCTTCCTTCATGGATTGCAAAGCTTCCTTTGAGTCAAACATCTGCCCTTAGTCCAACTCACCCGGGCTTGTCCTGGCTTTTCCATGGTTGAGGAGACATCTCTGAGAATCTCTCTTTCCACAGTAACACTGGTATTTCTGTTTTGTCCTAGTCTGGTCTAGGTTTAAGATCACTAAGGGTGACTCAAGACACCTTCCCTCCTCACAGGATTCCAACTTAATCAATGTAATTCTTATCCAATCGAGATTCACTTGACACTCTCTGACATCCATGTAATGCTCTCTTTTTTTCTCCCTCCTGTTATCTGGATATAACTTACTGAGGGTTCGTTGTGATCATAGAACGTGTCTAAATCTCTCCCACTGCATTTTCCTTGATGTTCCCATTTTGATTAATTTGAAAGAGATACCTCAAATCTTCTGACCATTTCTTTCAGTTCTTGTTTCTAAAGAATACTAATTCTTTCCATGGGCCACTCTCGTTGCTTTGATCCAAGGAGGTCTGAACGGTTCCCTGTAAATGAAAGAAGGATGCTGAACCGCCATCTGAGTACCCCAGGCCCCCAAGACAGTTAATGACTAGCAGAATGTCTCAGTGAATGTATTGTCCTTGTATTTCAAAGAGGCACATTGGGTAGAAGACACTTTTCTTGAGTGGAAAGAAGAAATGTTCTCCGATCCCTAGAGCCAACTCTGCCCCTGGCATTACTATAAAAGGAGAGAGCTTCTAACCACAGAAGACCATTCAATAACCCACTACAGTCCCAGACGCAAAAGTGGGCAAATCTGGCAAAAGTCTACACTTTCCAGTTACGTGCAATGAAAACCATCTGTAAGCAGTTTATTTTGAAATCATCCAATTGGGAAGAAAACTGCTTCTTGCAAACTCTACTTGTCAGTTTTGCTCACTAACCTCAAAATCCATGGGACGTGGAGTAGTCATTTTGTAATACCACACACAGAACCTATAAGACACAAAAAGTTATGTGTGCCCTCTCCTTTCTCACTCTTTACATAGCCCATGGACATAGATACACTCAACATCACTCAATATAGGCTGTTCTGGGCAAGAGGCTGGACCACTAGCTGGCACTGTAATGATTCTCTGATGGTCGTTTATTTTATCTTATTTTATTTATAAAACATTTCATATTAATAACAGTTTGTTTTAGGCTGACAACTTGACTTCAAGTGAATACAAAAGCTCTATGTTTATACATTCCTACCCCATTTTATGGCTTTAATGTCACAATACACATCTTTTTAGATGGTGTATCCATTAACAAAGTATTGTAGTGTTAGTTATCATGGTGCATCCATTAACAAATTATTGTAATTACAGTTATTTTTAATACTTCTGTCTTCTAACCTTCCCATTGGCGTGTAAGTGATTTACCCACCACCATTACAACATTAAAATATTCAGAATTTAATCATATATTTACTTTTCCCCTAGTTCTATTGAGATGTAATCAACACACAGTATGTATTTGCTTTTACCAGTGAGATGTATACGTTTATGTATTTTCTTGTTAAAATTAGTCCTTTTGTTTCAGCTTGAAGAACTCCTTGTAACATTTCTTGTAAGGCTGCTGTAATGGAGATTTTGTTTCTCTAAAAAACTCTTTATGTCTCCGTCATTTCTGAGTGACAACATGACTGGATAGAGGAGTGAACACTTGACTTGCCTTTTTTCTTTCAGCACTTTGAATAGATCATGCTACTCCTTTCTGGTTTGCAAAGTTTCTGTTGAAAATTCTGCTGATATTTTTATCGAGGTTCCCATATACATATAAAGTTTTTGCAAATTTAATCTTTAAAAATTTTTTTAAATGTTTTTTACTTATTTTTGAGAGACAGAGAGAGCGCATGAGCAGGGGAGGGTCAGAGAGAGAGGGAGACACAGAATTCGAAGCAGGCTCAGGCTCTGAGCTAGTTGTCAACACAGAGCCTGACGTGGGGCTCGAAGTTACGAACTGTGAGAGCATGACCTGAGCCAAAGCTGAACACTTAACTGACTGAGCCACCCAGGTACCCCATCACAAATTTAATCTTAATGTGTCTTAGTGTGAGTCTCTTAGATTCATTTTATTTGGAACCCTCTCAGCTTCCTGGATTTGAATATCTGTTACACCTCCCACCGCCCCCCCCCCACATCCCCAGGCTAGGAAAGTTTTCAACTATTATATCTTTGAATAAACTTTATACCTCTTTCTCTCTTCTTCTTTAGGAACCCTATGATGTATATATTTGTCTGGTTGATGATATCTTATAAGCCCCTTAAGCTATTTTCCCTCTTTTCCTCCCTCCTTTGAGTAAAAGAATCCCATGGCCCTGTATTCAAGTTCAATGATCCTTTCTTTGCTTGATCTAGTCTGCTGTTGAAACTCTCTATTGATTTTTTTTTTAATTCTTTAATGTTTTATTTATTTTTGAGAGACAGAGAGTGTGAGTGGAGGAGGGGCAGAGAGAGAGGGAGACACAGAATCCAAAGCAGGCTCCTGGCTATGAGCCATCAGCACAGAGCCCAGTGCAGGGCTCAACCCCGCAAACTGTGAGATCATGACCTGAGCTTCACTGACTGAGAGGCTTAACGGATCGAGCCACCCAAGCACCCTTCTATTGAAATTTTCCATAAATCAGCTCTGTGATTTCCATTTGATACATTTTTAAATCAATTTTATTTCATTTTTCATCATGATAAGTGTTCTCTTTAATCCTCATCATTCCTCCACCCACCCCTCCTCTGGTAAATATCAGTTTGTTCTCTGTTGTTAGGAATCTATTTCTTGGTTTGTCTCTCCCCTTTTTTTCTTGTTTGTTTGTTTTGTTTCTTAAATTCCACATGTGAGTGAAGTCATATGGTATTTGTCTTTCTCTGATTGACTTATTTTGCTTGCTGTTTGGTACATTTTTATATTTCCTATCTCTTGGTTGTAATCTCAGTTTGTCCACGCATTGTTCTCTGGAGCTTAGTGACCACCTTATGATTATTATTTTGAATTATCTATCACTCACCTCTGTTTCATTAAGGTTTGTTCTGGAACTTTGTCATGTTCTTTTGCTTGGAACATACTCCTCTGTTTCTTCATTTTCCTGAACTCTCCATTGGTTTTTGTGCATTAGATAAAATACTTATCTCTTCTGGTCCTGACAGTTTGGTCTTGTGCCGAGATGAACTCTGGCAATCAGCTTGGTCTGATCTCTTGGTTTGTTCACTTTTGTGATTGTGATTGTTTAAACTGCCTTTTTTGTTGTTGTTGGTACTTCCCAGTAGTTGAGGGTATGCTGTGACCCAACAGTGTCCCAAAGGGACAGCATCATAGTCAGCATCTATGTGCAGAATTCTTGGAACTCAGGCTGATAGACAGCAGCTAGGAAAGTATGTAGTCATGCCTCTTCCAAGGAGAAATTGGGAGATGGGTATTTTTGCTTGTTCTTCTATACTTGGCCCAGGTTTATAGCCATGGGGGAGGGGAGTAGTTCCCATGCCCATTAATAACTGCTCGCTTGTTTGCTACAGTCCCGACAGACTCATGAATGCAAGCCGCATTGGCTATCAGAAGCAGCTCATCCCTTTGGCATCAGGTGCAAAACCTGGAGGACCAGACATGTGTACAACCTCCTTCCAGGGAGATATAGACAAATAAGAGAAGGCTAGAGAGAGAGAGAGAGAAGATGGGTGTCCACAGGCTTTCCTGGTCTCCAAAGAGGAGAGCAGAGCAACCTGTTTTTCCAGGTGGTCTTCTCCATTCTTTGGAAGGGTGAAAACTCCCTACTTTCTGTGAATCATTTGTTTCTTCGAAGAATCTAATATTATGTCAGATACAGTAATGAAAAATAAATGATATGGCTTGGAGTTCACAGTCACTTTAATAAACATTTTTTCCCTTGTTTTTGCAGTTCAGTTCAATGACCTCTAGGTGGTGGTAAAAGTTCCAACCAGTTTTTATGACTGGAATGACAATGAGTCCTCAAATTACCCTGTAGGGTCTTAAAGAGTTAATTGACAGAACTCAAAGGACGTTAACAGTTTCTTTGTGGTTTCAGTACCACTTTTTTTCTGATTCTCAGTAAAAGGTATATTGTGGATGTCAAGGGGCTCTGAAAACCAAGCCCAACATGGAAAGAAAGACTTAGAGGGGCGCCTGGGTGGCTCAGTCGGTTGAGCGTCTGGCTTTGGCTCAGCTCATGATCTTGGAATTGGTGTGTTTGAGCCCTGTGACGGGCTCTGTGCTGACAACTCAGAGCCTGGAGCCTGCTTAGGATTCTGTCTCTCTCTTTGCCCCTTTCTCACTCACATTCTCTGTCTCAAAAATAAAATAAACATTAAAAAAAAACTTTTATAGCAAGGTTTAGAGAATGCTTATTTTAGTTCAGACCTAACTTGAAACTTTAGCTAAACACATTTCAAACCAAATTCAAATGTCTTCAGGTTTTAATTTGTGTGCGGTGAGAAAAATAGAACTTCCTGTTTTGAAGGGAAGATAGTGTATTATCAACTGCCATTAACCAGGCATCAGTTTGATGATTAAAGGAAACAAGCACATTGATTAGATTTCTTATAGTGTATCCTTTTTTTTTTTTTTTAATTTAAGAGAAAACATGTTTGGAAAGCATCTCTTGGCTTTAAAAAAAAAAAGAGGGGGACAATAGTTTATAAGCACTGGTGTCCCAAGGAATAGACGTATTAGATCTTGTCTTTCTGGAGGTCAGCCCATCCTAGAATACCAACTCCCAGACATGAACCCTCAATAGATTTTGAAGATCTACAGATTATTTCCCACATTGCTTTCTTACTTTGGTGGTGTGAGTAGCCAGGCTCTGGATAACACTTCTCTATGTGTCCTGAGCTATCTGTTGGGATGGACCTGGCTCTGGGCTCTGATAAAGATTCCAGTTCACCTCAGCAGTTAGGACACAGAACGCCCTACACTGACCGGCAATTGTTGCCCTCACTGGACCATAGCAATACACATTCATGTCCACCCACTTTATTCTAAGAAAATAACAGCTGTAGCCGAATCAATGTCTCCACGGTAAACGGAGACTGCTAATGGGTGGCCAAGTTGAATAAGTCATTCTACCGAGCTTGTGCAAACCCCTCTGCTAGAATTTGCTAACCAGGCTGCTGGTTTCTGCTTATAGATACAACAACTCTTCCAGATTTTCTTTCTTTCTCCCAAACAACCTTCCGTCTCTGTAATTTCAGTTCTCTAACTACATCTACTTACTGTTTGGGGAGGGAAGACCTATAATATTGGTCCCCTTTATTTTTTAAAATGTTTTATTTATTTTTGAGAGAGAGAGAGAGAGAGAGAGAGGGAGAATGCAAGTGGGGGAGGGGCAGAGAGAAAGGGCATCAGAGGATCCAAAGCAGGCTCCGTACTGAGAGTAGAGAACCCGATTTGGGACTTGAACTCACAAACTGTGAGGGCATGACCTGAGCCGGAGTTGGATGCTCAACTCACTGACCATCCAGGCGCCCCTGCCCCCTCTTTACCATAGGCCTGTTAGATGTAGTTTACTCCTATAATACTTATCTCCCCGCTTAATACAGAACTATTAGATATAGTTTACTTTTCCATTTAGCCTTTAATCCTGAATCCTATGTGTGTTCTATCTATTGTGCATTTATGTGCAAGTGTGTGTATGTTTCTTTCAGAAACTGCTGTGCCCCTCTCTAACTCTGTATAACTCTGTACCCTTGTGGGGGATGCTCTTAGAACCTCTGACCCTTAAATTATGGCGGGGACCAGTCACTAAGAGGACAAACTGCACTACAAGTTGTGACGAAAGAATGGGAGTGCCTACTAAGTACTCTTTCATATGCCATCCAGTGGTTGTCACAGCAGGCAGAGAGTTGTAATAGAAAGAACACGGACTTTGGAACTGGCAGGCTACAGGTGGACTCATGGCTAAGCTATCTGATAACCTCTTGACCTTGAACAAGTTATTTATGGACATAAGGACATAAGGACATATGGACATTATGGACTAAAAAGTGCAAATGACATATCTGATAAAAAATTAGTATCCAAAATATATAAAGAACTGATACGACTGACACCCAAAGGTAAATAATCAAAAGACTCGAACAGACATTTCTCCAGAGGAGACATCCAGATGGCCAACAGACACATGAAAAGATGCTCAACATCACTCATCATCAAGGAAATGCAAATCAAAACTAAAATGAGGTATCATCTCACACCCTGTCAGAATGGCTAAAATCAACAACACAAGAAACAACAGGTGTTGGTGAGGATGTGGAGACAAAGGAACCTTCATGGGTTGTTGGTGGGAATGCAAACTGGTGCAGCCACTGCGGAAAACAGTATGGAGGTTCCTCAGAAAGTTAAAAATAAAACTACCCTATGATCCAGCAATCACGCTCCTAGATATTTACCCAAAGAATACAAAAATACTAATTCAAAGGGGATACATGCACCTGGATGTTTATAGTATCATTAATTACGATAACCAATTATGGAAACAACCCAAGTGTTCATTGAGTGATAAATGGAAAAAGAAGAAGATACACACACACACACACACACACACACAACACATGCACGTATCCATACACACACGTATTCATAGACATAGACACACACACACATATATATAATGGAATATTACTCAGATGTAAAAAGGAACAAAATCTCGCCATTTGCAACAACATGGATGGAGCTAGAGAGTATTAAGCCAAGTGAAATAAGATAGTCAGAGAAAGACAAACACCGTGTGATTTCACTCATATGTGGAATTTAAGAAACAAAGCAAACAAGGGAAAAATGAGAGAGGGAGAGGCAAACCAAGAAACAGATTCTTAACTATAGAGAATAAACTGATGGTTACGACAGGGGAGGTGGGTAGGGAGATGGGCTAAACAGGTGATGGGGATTAGGGAGGGCACGGGTGATGCGCACAGGGTGCCGTACGGGAGTGCTGAATCACTATCTCGTACACCTGAAACTCCTATTACACTGCATGTTAACTAACTGGAGTCTAAATTTAAAAACTTAAAAAAATAAATAAGAATAAAAAGTGGGATCCTTACGGCATTCCAACTTCATTTTGTTATATGAAGAATTGAGTGCTTAGGACTCTCAGTTTTGTTCTTACTTCCTTTTGCTGATGAGGAAAAGTAGAAGCCCACTGGGCTCACTAGGTATGTTTTAGAAAGTCAACCTACAGCTCGAATGAGACTACAAACACTAAATGACAGATTTCAACCATTTCGGTAAAACAAGATTCCAACATATTTCTACTTCCGTGGAAATAAATTTAGGTTAATTCCCTTCTCCAGTACTTGCCTGAGGGGCACAACTTTACGTATTCTCAGGGTAGAATGACTCGTTCTCAAAGATGTGTGGTTGGATCATTTGGAAGAGCTAGCTTGTTTTCCCCAGAGAAAACCAGGTATAGATACTCCCATTCATCCTAGAAGATTCTGAAGTTCTTACTTGTTATATATAAAAGATTCATTGACTTAGGAAAACTACCCGAAAGCTTTCAAACCTCTATCTTAAATTGTCTTGAAAACAGCAACAATACATCAGCCAGTGTATTGTTTTCTTCTCACTCGTGTAGTTTTGAACATCTCCAAAAAAGTCAACATGAGTAGGATGGCAAACACCAAGGACATTTACCTTTGCCGTCGACCTGTCTCACTTCCTATGCCATTGTCTCTGTTTCTGTACTCCTAGTTCCTTCTTGTCATCCTCCAATTCAAAAATCCCTATAGACTCAGGGAGGATCGATCCTACAGCTCTGTGCCCCTCCCCCTCCTCGCTCAACAAACCTATTTTTTGCTTCATTTCTGCTTTGCTACACTTGGAAAAGTTTCGGTAAGCTAATTCATCTTACTGACTCCTAAATAGTTTTCTTTATTACCTCTTGGGAGTGGGGGAAGGGAGGAAATTCCGGATCTAATACTATTGATGTAGGTGGATTTGCTATCTCATTTTCATCTCCCAACCAACCATATGAATGAAGTATATATCTCAGTTTCCTTATTTGCAGATGAGAACATGGAGACTTTGAGAGGCAAACATTGTCCAAAGTAGGAAAGGTCTTAAATGGCAGAGGTAGAATTTCATTCCAGGTTTTAAAAATCTCAGGACATGAACACTCTTCACCACTGTACTAACTGAGTTAGAACATTTTGCCTGGAGTGGAGGCGTTGGGTGCAAAGCTCATGTCCCCGGCATAGTGGGAGGCTGGGGTAGGGATCACACTCCTCAGACAGCCAGCTCCCCCTGAGTTCGTCAGATCCTAGTAGGATTCCATTTCTTTCCCTTTCTCTTGCGTTCTAATTCAAGAGATGCCCTTTGTTTTAGAAGTAACACAATGGGGGCAGGTTCCTTGACCTGCTATTGTTTTCCTTTCACTAACCAAGACTCTGTGGCTCCAGTGCAATGCAGTGAAGAGAGAGAATAGAGACCCTGTGCCTTGAGGAAGGTGGTGAGAAAGAGCAGTGTCCCCTGGGGTGGCACAGAAGCCCCAGGATGGGCTCCTTGGAGAGAACTTAGTTAAGCCTGCATGACGTGGATGGAACGGGAGCTTCTATAAAGTGCTCGGGAAGCTCCTCTTCCAGATGCAGTTCCAGCCTCTCAGTGGCAGACCTTGCTTAAGGAGAGAGGAAAAACGAACTCCCTAGATTCTATAGAACTGAACTGCTGATAGGCCCACGACAGGATAGGAAATCTAGGGTGTCTGGACAACAGGCCTAATTTCTGTGACGTCCATGTTCTCTCAGCTCGTAAAGAGTGTGGACCATGGGTCTGAACCAAATCCCAAACGGGGCAACAGCCCCGCATCCCCTTCTCAACAATGCTGGTCTGTTGCTTTTTAATGAAACCATTTGGAAATCAAGGGAGAGTTGAGGGGACGTGTGGCACAGGAGGGCCTCTGCTGTTGACATTTCAGGGTCAACATTGCAGGTTGTTTGCATTGAGATTCTGTGAAGTAGCCTAAAGGGATTCAGGTGGCAAGGGACTAAGTGTTTTCAACTTTTCTTCTCCTCTTCCCCCCGCGCCCCCCCCACCCCCCGTGGCTGGATTGATGACCAGCAGGGGTGGGGGTCAGTGAGTGAGTCCAAATAGGCTGTTTAAAATAAACAAATGGTACTGCAAAGAAAAGTAAACTTTGTATGGGCAAATGTTGATTGCTTGAAACTCAAGGTCTGAATGTTTATATTTAACTCGCTGGAAAATAAATAGGCAGGGTCGCTTGTGTTCTGGAATTTACTGCCATCCTTCCAACCATCCAGACAAATTAGGGAGTGACCCGGTAGGCTACCAGAGTCTGTGGGGAGGGGGGGGAATAAATAAAACACCTCCCAACACCAGGGATGGCTGCCTTTTCAAAAATTTTTGTTTTAAAATTTTAAATTTTTAATGCTTCTTAAATTTATTTTTGAGAGAGTGCAAGCAGGGGAGGGTCAGAGAGAGAGGGTGACACAGAATCTGAAGCAGGCTCCAGGCTCTGAGCTACCTGACAGCACAGAGTCTGATACGGGGCTCGAACCCACAAACCGTGAGATCATGACCTGAGCCAAAGCCGGACGCTCAACTGACTGAGCCACCCAGGTACCCCTCAAATTTTTTTAATGTTTATTTATTTTCTGAGACAGAGAGACAGTGACAGAGCATGAGTAGGGGAGGGGCAGAGAGGAAGACATAGAATCGGAAACAGGCTCCAGGCTCTGAGCTGTCAGCACAGAGTCTGACTAGGGGCTCGCAAACACACAGACTGTGAGATCGTGACCTGAGCTGAGTCGGATGCCTAGCCGACTGAGCCACCCAGGCACCCGGACTGTTGCCTTTTCAAAGGGAGAACATATTCAGTATAATCTGCTGTCACTGAGGGCCAGTTCTGGGTCTTTCCTTCACCTCATTCACATTAAAGAGGAGGGGAAAAAGTAGGGCTGCCTGTTAGGATGATGGAATAAAATGTTGAACAACATCAAGAGGATGTAGCCAGCAAAATCCAGACTGTGGGAAGATTCCAGTCTTTCCAGACAGTGGAATCCAAGTTGTTTTCCTTAGAAAAACAACTCGCACACGTGCCAGAGAGATAGAAAGAACTTAATAAAGAGACTTACGAGACACGACAACCAGGTAGAATGTATGGATCTTACTTTGATCCAGATGGAAACAAAATGTAGAGATAAATGAGTAAACACGACACAGAAAAACAGTTATGAAGCAATGGGCAAATTGGAACACCGGCTGGATATTTGAACATTTTAAGGATTTCCTGTCTACCGGTTAGATGTGGTAAGAGAAGACGGGTTGTATTGTTTTAAATTTATTTAATTAAATTCAAGTTAGTTAACCTACAGTGGAGTCTTGGCTTCAGGAGTAGAACCCAGTGATTCATCTCTGACATATGACACTGGTGCTCATGCCAGAAAGTGGCCTTCTTTTTTTTTTTTTAAACATTTTATTTTATATTTTGAGAGACAGGGACAGAACATGAGCAGGGAAGGGGCAGAGAGAGAGGGAGGCAGAGAATCTGAAGCAGGTTCCAGGCTCTGAGCTGTCAGCACAGAGCCCGACCTGAGGCTCGAACCCACAGCAGTGAGATCATGACCTGAGCCAAAGCCGGACGTTCAGCCAGCTGAGCCACCCAGGTGCCCCGAAAGTGGCTTTCTTAATGCCCATGATCCGTCTAGCTGGCCACCCCACCCACCTCCCCCCAGGAACCCTCAGTTTGTTCCCTGTATTTAAGAGTCTCTTACGGTTTGCCTCCCTCTCTGTTTTTACCTTATTTTTTTAAAAGAATCCTAATCCTTTAGTGATGTGTATGAAATATTTCTAGATGAGGTTAGAGTCTTGGATTTGCTCCAGAATAAGGGGGGTGGGAGCGTGCAGGGAGGTGGTGGGAAGTACACGTCCAGTGAAACCGGCCTCAAGGGGGTAACTGCTGTGGCCGGAGGCCCATTAGACTCTTCTTTCTACTTCTGTATAGACAATTTTGAAATATTCCAGAATAAAATGTTAAAAGGAAAAACCTATTAGGTCACACTGTGGCGTTTTGAACATCAGAGCGACCCTTTCTAAGAGCCTGGTAGCCCTGGGTCCGTGTCCCCAAAAGACTGAGAGAATTTCCTTTTAAAATCATTCTTGGGGCTCCTGGGTGGCTCAGTCGGTTAAGCGTCCAACTTTGACTCAGGTCATGATCTCACGGTTTGTGGGTTCGAGCCCCGCGTTGGGCTCTGCTGACAGCTCAGAGCCTGGAACCTGCTTCTGATTCTGGGTCTTCTCTCTCTCTCTCTCTCCTCTCTCTCTCTCTCTCTCTGCTCTTCCCCTATTCATGCACTGTCTGTCTCTCTCTCACAAATAAACATTAAAAAAATTTTTAAGTCATTTTTGTGTTATTCGAACAGATTCACTGTCTTGCACAACCTCAAACCACAAATGGTCCTTTTTTCACTCAGCTCACGGAAAACGTGACACACTGTGAATAAGCACAATGCACACGAAAGGGCCCTCAGCTGTCAGGAGGACATTCCCCAGCCCGGGGAAGTGGCCCCGTGAACTGAAGCGTGCAGCCGGCACCAGCCACCGCCACGCCCCAGGTCCCACAGCCGTCGTGATGGTACCTGGCGTTCGAGACCTGTAGACCCTGGTGACATTCGGGGTCATCTGAGTGAGTGCCATGAGGTGTCACAAAACTCAGGGTGGTTTTGTTTCCCAGTTGAAATGATGATTTCTTCTGTATGGATTTTGCTGCGGGTTTTCTGACCCAGCACCGCATCCAGAAAAGGCTCCCTGGGACAGGGCTAACATGCTTGGAGACACGTGTGGGGATTTCTCTTTAAAGACACCTTGGGGGTGTGTCAGTGACAACTTCTGGGTGGTGACTCCAGGCTGCTCACAAAGGAACAAGAGGGCTTTGTCTCGGAGTCTGGCAAGCAGAAAAACAAGGCAATAAAAGCTAAGGCCCTTGGGAAATACCAGCTCAGAAGCCGGTGGGAAGGAGGTTTGAACGGAGGTGTTTTCTGGAACACACTGGAAAGCAGGGGCCAACGATAAACAGAGACGTGAGGGGTGGTCATGACCTGGGGCCACAACAGACCGACCGGAAGGCAGCCCCCCGAAGACTTCCGGCTACAGGCTTGACCCAGCGAATCCCCGAGACAGTAAAGAAAAGGAGAGACAGACAAGGAACAGAGAAACAGGAAGAGCACAGCGATCGCTCATGAAAGGACAGTAGCAGGTCTGTTGCTCCCGGGACTCTGTGCACCCTGGTTTTTTTCTGAACTAGTTCCCCATTTCACTCCCCCGACGACTCTTCTTCTCCAAAAGAAGCCTAAATATATTTGTAAATGCAAACCAGACGCTCCTGGAGCTGACACTAGTGGGTGCTTTGAAAACACTGGTGGGGACTTCAAGGATATAATGTTACATCTTTTCTGTTTTATTGAGATATAACACATCTGTAACGTTGCATTAGTTTAAGTTATACAACACAAGGATTTGACATACATGTTTATTGCAAAGTGATTTCTAAGTTTAGTGAACACCCATCGGTCGCCTCACATACTTGCCAATTTTTTGTGTGGTGAGAACTTTTAAGATCTACTGCCTTAGTAACTTTCAAAGTACAACACAGTACCCTTGGCCACCCTGCTGTCCATGATATCCCCCGGATTTATTTCTCTTCTAACTGGACCACCTTTGGACCACCATCACCTAGGTCCCCCGCTGTGCATTTCCTGCCTCGGGCAGCCACTGATGGGTTCTCTGTTTCCCTGAGTTTGGTTTTCTAAGATTCCACATATCTAAGCGCTACCACACAGCATTCTGTCTTTCTCTGTCAGCATATTGCCCTGAAGATCCATCCATATTTTGGCAAACGGCAGAACTTCCTTCGTTCTCATGGCAAATAATATTGCAGTGTGTATATACCCACACGCCACATCTTTATCCATCATCCACTGACACTGAGGTTGTTTCGACGTCTTGGCTATTGCGAATAATGCTGCAGTGAAGACGCGGGGAGCAGATATTAATTTGAAATCCCGTTTTAATTTCCTTTGACTGTATGCCCAGAAACAGAATTGCTGGATCATATGTTAGTTCTATTTTTAGGTTTCTGAGGAACCTCCATACTGTTTTCCACAGTGGTTGCACCCAAGTCCATCCCCATCGGCAGTGCGTGACGGTCCTCGTCCCTTACACCCTCCTCTACACAGTTGTCCCTTGTGGTTTTGGTAGCAGTTTCTGACAGGTGTGCAGTGATATCCCATTGTGGTTTCGATTTGCATTTCCCTGATGAGGAGTGACGTTGGGCACCTTTCCATGTGCCTGTTGGCCCAGTTCTCCGTGTTGTGGCATCTGGAGGAAAAGGGTGCCCATATTGTATGGTATGCTTCCTTAATTTTTAAAAACACACTCTTAATTTTAGAATAGTTTTAAATTTACAGAAAAATTGTGAAGATAGTATGGAGAGTCACCATATGCCCCACACCTCTTTTCCTCTATTTTTAACATCATACACTTTATGGCACGTTTGTCCCAAAGGATGAGCCCATGTTATTAACTAGAACCCATCATTTATTGATACTTTCTCAGTTTTTATCTAAAGTCGCTTTTCTGTTCCAGTAAGTCGTCCAGGAAACCACATTGTGTTTAGTCTTTATCTCTCTTGGCTGTGGGAGTTTCTCCGACTTTACATGTTTTCGATGACCTTGACAGTTTTGAGAGGTCCTTGTCAGGAACCATGCAGAATGTCCTTCCGTTGGGATTCAACGAATGTTTTCCTCAAGATTAGACGAGGATTATGGATTTTAAGGAGGAGGCTCCTTAACTGTTTCCTCTTAACTTCTGAACATCAGATGGTCATTTCTTCAGCTCTCTTCAAAGCCAAGTGCATGGCTTTAGGCAGCAAGAAACTCACTCTGGGCACGTGTTGCTCCTGCACCCCACACGGTTATTATTATTTGCCTTCAATCACTTTTTGCTGTTTACTCTGCAGAAGAATAAAAGCATTTTTGGACATGCTTCTAGCACTATCTGCTCGAAGGAAAGGTGTGCATAGGACTCAGTTCTAATTATAGTTGCTGCGCTGAGTTAAGACATTAAAAGTAGCAATGGGTTATTTTAGTCACAAACATGGATGGCATATAAATTCTCTTTCCCTGTGAAATAAAGGGATCTGCTGGGTTTCTTTTTCTGAAATAATTTGTGCCCTTTCTATTTTTAATTATAGTTGCTAAAGGAATCAGGTTTATCTTTAATATGGTGCTGTTTTCATACCTTCCAGCAGAACTGAAGTTTGGAAGAACTATACTAAAAAGTACACTAGATTGCATAAAAAGGGAACTCTTGACCAATATCACTTGTAAATGTCATTGCATAAATCTTAGATAAAATATTCACACATATAATATAGCAGCTCTTGAAAAATAACATCACAGACAAACGGGATTTATTCTAAGAAAGCTAGGGCGAGCCATCATTGGAAAATTCAACAATCTAATACTGTATATTAAGAAAACTAAAGGGGCACCTGGGTGGCTCAGTCGGTTAAGCCTCCGACTTCGGCTCAGGTCAGATCTCACATCCGTGGGTTCGAGCCCCGCGTCGTGTTCTGTGCTGGCAGCTAGCTCAGAGCCTGGAGCCTGCTTCCGGTTCTGTGTCTCCTTCTCTCTCTGCCCCTCCCCCTCTATGCTCTGTCTCAACATTTAAAAAAAAAAAGAAAACTAAAGAGAGGTGCCTAGGTGGCTTAGTTAGTTAAGCGTCAGACTCTTGATTTTGGTTCAGGTCATGATCTCACTGTTTGTGGGACTGAGCCCCGCATCAGGCTCTGTGCCAAAGCATGGAGGCTGCTGGAGATTTTTTTTCTCTCTCTCTCTCTCTGTTCCTCTCCCACTTTCTCTCTCCCTCAAAATAAATAAATAAATAAATAAATAAATAAACACTAAAAAAAGAGAGAGAGCTAAAGAGAAAGACCAGATCTTCCCATATCATCTCCATATAGATGGTAGTTGATAAAGTTAACTTTTATTCAGGTTAAAAATATTCAATAAAATAGAAATTGATGACTACTTCCTTTATATGATTTTGTGTGTATGTGCATGTGAGCTAAATCTGGGGACTGAGGAGGGGGGTGGAGGAAGGGATTTATCACGAAGGCTAGAAAGGTGAGCTGAGACTTCAGGCTTTGTCCAAGGAATCTAGACGCAGGAGGAAAGATTCTGCATGGACACTGGCGTGTGGACTGAAATTGTGGCTTTGCTCTGAATCCAAGGCAGTTTAAGGAGGAAAAGAAGTCATCAGATACTTTCGTCTTAGCCCGCTTTGTTCTATCCATCTCTGGAGAGCTGTGTACCAAGAATTTATTTGAGAAAGGAGAGCGGTGTTAAAGGCACATCACTAATTATTTTCCGTTATTAATTATTCTTCAGCGTTAATATGCTTTTCAAATAAACACTTCAAAAGAAGCCGACCAAAAGGGTGACTTTCGAAACAGGAAAAAAATAAGGTTGTTGTGGGATCAGACCAAGCACATCATGAAACGTTCCTTCATTCATTCATCCATTCACTCATTCCGTCATTCGGCTGTTACATTTTTCTAAAGCACCTGCTATGCTTCTGATTGTGCTTGCGGGATCTGAGGTTGTCTGAACAACGGGGTGGCCAGTTACAAGGAAGGGTGCTTCGTAAACGCGGTGCTAAGTTTTACTTCTGTTAGATTGAATTAAAATCCAGTTGTTACTTCAACATTTATATAATTGCAGGCAGTCATTTTCCGGGTTGTTTTCCAAAGGCCAAATCTGACTCATGAGCCTCGGATCACTGTGATTACACAGCAGCCACATGAAACGCTTCTCCAGTACAAAGCACACGGAAGAAACCATCACCCAGGAGATTTCGCTCAGGAAAAAGGAACAGAGAAGCAGCTCCGGGTCCAGAGCTCTTTATCTTGGTTTCCGAAGCGGTTTAACATTTTAAAAGGCTACTGGGGGCAGGTGTTTCCCTGGAAGTTTCTTTCACACGTTTACCGTTGGGAAGTACAACAGAGGCATGAAAATCTTCTATTCTCCGGAGAGGATTTTCTTCTTTTTACTTATGAATTCACGATGAAACTAGTATGTTACTTCTCTTCAAGCCTGAAGACAGGATTTACATTGGAGGCTGGGTCTTCCGTTTTGAAACAGGAATTGTTAACTAGGAGATCACGAGACCTGATTCTGAAGGAGGCAGCCTTCACCTTTGTGAGGACCCGCATCTTCTGTCCACCAAGGTCCCCGAGGTGAACCGAGCACCCAACACTGCTTTCTCCGTCCCCCTTGCACCGACCGAGCATTTCAGTGCTTGTTTTCCCGGGTCAGATCCAGCTGCTGGAGAGGCTGCGGTATTTATTTCCTTACATGTTTCTCTCTGGAGCCCCCTGAATGTTTCACTCCTTAAGACAAAAGAGGAGAGACTGGGGCACCTGGGTGGCTCAGTTGGGTAGGCGACTGACTTGGGCTCAGGTCATGATCTCATGGTTTGTGAGTTCACATCCCGTATTGGGCTCTGTGCAGACAGCTCAGAGCCTGGAGCCTGCTTCAGATTCTGTCTCCCTCTATCTCTCCCCTGCTCATTCCCTGTCTCTCTGTCTCTCTCTTTCAAAAGTAAATAAATATTAAAAAAAAAAAAAGAGGAGAGACTGACTAGATCAGCATCCCTTTTGATGCCTCTCTGGTTTAAACTGTTGACAATCCAAAACCCCGATGCAAGACTGTATACTCAGTTATTTTATACCTTGTCAACATGCCTGAATCGGGTTCCTAATTCACAGAAATGCCAGGATTGTACCAATTCCTCTCAAAAGAATTTACAAAACAAAGCTATCCAAGCAGCAAATTCATTACAAAGGCGCGTTGACCCCTGGGATTTCTGATAGTTAAAAAAAAACAATAAACTGTTAGAAAAGGCGGATCATAGTGAGAGGGATTTCTGATGTGCATTCTATAGAACACGTTCTCATAATAACATTTTCTAATGTTATTAAACATTATAAAGTTCTAATAACCTTATTATAATATAATTAATTTTAGTATATTATATTATAAAGTGCTAATAACTTTCACAAAGTGTTATAATGTTCTCATACTGCAGTCAAAAAATTATAATAATAGGGATGCCTGGGTGGCTCAGTCAGTTAAGCTTCTGACTTTGGCTCATGTCATGATCTCACAGTCCGTGGGTTCGAGCCCCGTGTCAGGCTCTGTGTTGACAGCTTGGAAGCTGGAGCCTGCTTAAGATTCTGTGTCTCCTTCTCTCTCTGTCCCTCTCCCTCTCACACTCTGTCTCTCTCAAAGATAAATAAACATTAAAACATTTTTAAAAAAATAATAAACTGAGTAGACATTTTGAGAATTTTCCTACAAATTCCATCCTCCCTCCCACTCCAGGAAGGCTAAAAAGACACTGGATATTACAAATCTCCTCAACATCCCCAAACCTTTACTCATTAGGGTCAAACGCCTGGTGTTTAACTAATTAATTTATGCCGGCTAGATATTTTATAATGACATTTCAGCTATTAGAATGAAAAGCGCCAGAGTGTCAGCAAGATAAGGGCGAAGCAGTGAGCTAGAACTAGGTGACCCACATAGTAAACGTTCAGCCCTTGACCGTCCTCAGGGCTCGAGTGTAGTTCTGGGGGTCACAAGATGTGGCCAGGGTCGATGTCCTTTATCCGTGTGTTCCCAACAGCCCCGTGTCGCCCGTCATCTCATAGTGACTATAAAAATCCAATTTGTTTTAACTCAAAACAGTTTCAGTTATTGAGCATCTACTCGATGATTTGTTACAGGAGGAGAGATGTAGGGAAAAGGTCGAGTTCTGCTAAATTTTGGGCTTCTTCATGTATCGTGGGCTTGGCACAGTGCCCGCAGGATGCCAGGGGCAGATGATTTTTTATATTACAGTTAAGAGGCAGGAAGGATAGGGGAGGAGCCCTTTCTGTCAGATTAATAAGGAGATAATCAAATCTGAGGACACAGATGTCGAATCAGAAATAAGTTCAGTGGCAATAAAGAGACTTTCAATGACTTTGATAAGAAGCGTTTTCAATCAAGAGAAAACCCGAAAAATAAAAATGAAACAATCAGGCAATGAATCCAATGGCTTTTTTTTTTAAGGTACAAAAGATTTAAAAATTGTTTTTTAACATTTATTCTTTTTAAAAATGTTTATTTGTTTTTGAGAGAGAACGAGCGTACGCAGGAGAGTGAAGGAGGTGCAGAGAGAGAGGGAGACTGAGGATCTGGAGCAGACTCTGAGGGAAACAGAGGACCCTAAGCGGGCTTCGCGCTGACAGCAGAGATCCCGACTCAGGGCTTGAACTCTCGAACTTCGAGATCACAACTTGAGCCCAACTGATGCTTGACTGACTGAACCACCCAGGCTCCCCTTCTTAACATTTATTCTTTAAAAAAAAAAAAAACCTTAAAAAAACTTTTTTTTATTTTTGAGAGACAGATTGAGACAGAGCACGAGTGGAGGAGGGGCAGAGAGAGAGGGAGACACAGAGTCTGAAGCAGGTTCCAGGCTCTGAACTGTCAGCACAGAGCTCGACGTGGGGCTCGAACCCACGAACCGTGAGATCATGACCTGAGCTGAAGTCGGACACTTAATCGACTGAGCCACCCAGGTGTCCCCTTAACACTTATTCTTAAACATAGCTTTTGGTGAACGACCTTGGTTTTATGTAAGGTCAAGCCAAGAAGGAAAGAAAGAATATAGAGTTTTCAAAGGAAAATAAATAACAAAGAAAGACGAAATTTCAGACAGGTGAACACAACAAAAAGATATTTGAAGGGCCCGCTGAGAGCAGACTCACAAGAGGCTCATCATCTGAGCAACTAAAATAGGGTGTTGGGGAGGGGAGAGCTGGGAGGCTTAGTCGGTTAAGTGTCCGACTTCAGCGCAGGTCATGATCTCACAGTTCATGGGTTCGACCCCACATCAGGCTCTGTACTGACAGCTCAGAGCTTGAAGCCTGTTTGGGATTCTGTGTCTCCCTCTCTCTCTGCCCCTTCCCTGCACATACTCTCTCTCTTCTCCAACCCCCTCAAAAATAAACATTAAAAACATTTAAAAAATAAAATAAAAGAGTGTTCCACATCCAATAGGAAAGAACCCCCCCCCCCCCCGCAAAGAGGAGAAAACAGAAATTTGTCATAGTCACAGCAAGTTGTCTAAATAGAAACCATGATTAAATTTGCAGCTTTAACGGTATTGTTGGCTTACGTTTCTAGCATTTATTATTGGCTGAGTGAGGTACCAGGGGCTCCCCAGCTTGTAAGCGAGAGACAGTTTCTGTAACAAAACAAACACAGCGTATCTTGGCAAGGGTGTAGCAGATTCCTGCTCTGTGGTCCACGTGTTGGGTATTGGATACAATCTTACAGGAGGGCGCCTGAGCCATTTCTAACAGCCTGGGGCCAGTGTGTTAATCATGACGCTTTGGGCTGTAGGGAATGGGAAACCAACCAAATAAAGCAGAGTCAATAATGAGAAAAAGATGAATCACCTCCAGGGACCATAAGTCCGGAGGTGGTAGACGACGCTGGGTCTCAGGATCGGTGAGCCCGGCCGCCCAGGGTGTCAGGCCGACCTAGATTCCTTCCACCCATATGGCCTGCCAATCTCTCTGCATGTCCTGCTCCCCCCCACCCCCCACAATTGTCACAAAATTGCTGCCACTGTTCAGAGCATCACGTCTTCTCACCGTGTCAAAAGCCAGAAAAGAACAGGTAGTACTCAAAGGCACACGACGGTCCTGAAGCCCCTATTTAAAGAGGAAGCAGAATCTGGGCAGAAGCTTCCAGACCTTCCCATCTTGGCTCACCCAGAATTCTATCAAATGCCATGCTTAGCTGGGGTGTCTGGGTGGCTCAGTTGGTTAAGCATCCGACTTCAGCTCAGGTCATGATCTCATGATTCGTGGGTTCAAGACCCGCATCAGGTCTGTGCTGACAGCTCAGAGCCTGGAGCCTGCTTCGGATTCTGTGTCTCCCTCTCTCTCAGCCCCTCTCCCCATTCTCTCTCTCTCTTTCAAAAGTAAATAAAGATTGGAAAAAATTTTAATGCCATTCTTAGCCAATCAGCGCCAAGAGGGAATTAGATTACCAATTGGTTTAGATATAGCACAATGTATCTCTAAGAGGCAGGGAGGGTCCAGCCTCCCCTAAACCAAACAGATGTCTGAATAAAATCAGGATTTTGATAGTAACAAGCCAGGCGGGTGTGAGATGTGTGTGCCATGCCTTCTCGCTCTTATTTTACACACAACAGCAGTCCCTCTCTGTGGTGTACAGGTCTATGGGTATGACAAGTGTACAGAGGTGTATAACCTAGAAAAGTACACTGGTAGGTTTGTGATCAACCAGCTTGGACTTACTCTTGTGATATGAACAAGCAAGGGTGACTCCTGGCTCTCCCAGCCTTCTCTCCACCTGAACCTCCTTCCAGGAGGGCACCCAGGCAATGTGCAGAGGGAGGTTTACAGCTGGTTTTGGGGGCCTGCGCCATGGAGGGACCCCCACTCTGGAGCGATAGCTGATCTCGTCCCTGTGACCGCGGATGCCACCCAAAAAGCCATTTCTGAGTGCTGCCCTCCGGTTGAGCTGATGACTCCCCCCCGCTCCCCGGGACTCACAGCCCTTGCTTTATTCTACGCATCCTTCCTGTGTCCCCTCAGCTCGCCAGCTGGGGTCCTTCGAGTCTTCGCTGCAGATTCAGGACCCGCTTCCAGTCCAAAGAGGAAGGCTGAGTCTGCAGGGGGCGTTGTTTGCAGAGAGGACCAGCCGGTCTCAGGCTGGCACGGGGCTCACTCCTGGTTTGCCTTCTGATCTTTAGCACGCAGCCAGGCAGAGGATGCTGACCCACTGTTTTAGGAGACAGGCCTGGCCTCTGTGATGAGTTCGACCACAGTAAATACAATCGTAAAATAAAATGACTGCAGGACCGACAGCCAACACAGCCACTAACATCGACAAACCAAAAGGCTGTCTGGCAAAGTAGCTTTTCAGCTTTGTTTAACAATACTTACTGTGTGTGGAGTCCGGGAATGAACCGAGGTCCGGCCACAGACGCTGTCCTCTACCCCGGATCGCTTTCTCCCGGGGAGCTTGTCTTTGCTGCCAAGGACCAGGGCTTGCCCGCAGAGTGCCTTTGTGAAAAATAGCGAACATCTCCCCTGCTTCATGATGCTTTACTTACATCGATTCATCGATTAGAGAATCCCAGACATATGCAGTAAAATTGTAACAGTCCATGTACAAATTCTTGGAGCATGAACTCTGAAGGATGCGGCCAAAAGAGATGGATGGAGTAGCTCAGGACCCAGTTGTTTGGAGGATAAGAGTGAGACCCACTGCACGGGGCCCCTGGGCGGCCCAGTTGGTTAAGCGTCCGACTCTCGATTTTGGCTCAGGTCATGATCTCACAGTTCTTGAGTTGGAGTCCTGCGCCAGGCTCTGTGCTGACAGTGTGGAGCCTGCTTGGGATTCTCTCCGCCTCCCCCCGCCCTTCCCCCGTCCCTCCCTCTGTTTCTCAAAATAAATAAATAAACATTAAAAAAATATAAGACCCACTGCCTCAGAAATGTAGCAGGTCTGGACCAACGGTTTAGAGGAAATTTGCCAGTTTATTAATTTATTCATCGGGCATTGACAGAGTGATTATTATATTCTAGGGGAGGGAGGGGGAGGAGGTGGTGAGGAGGGAGAGGGGTGTGGAGGAGGAACAGGAAGAAGAAGAAGAAACAAGAGAAAAAGAGAAAGGAAGAGGATGGGGCGCCTGGGTGGCTCACTCGGTTGAGCGTCCGATTTCGGCTCAGGTCATGATCTCAGAGTTCGTGAGTTCGAGCCCCATGTCAGGTTCTGTGCTGACAGCTCAGAGCCTTGACCCTGCTTCCGATTCTGTGTCTCTCTCTCTCTCTGCCCTTCCCCCACTCACGCTCTGTCTCTGTCATCTCAATGATAAATAAACATTTAAAAAAGAGAGAAAAAAAGAGGAGGAGGGGAAGAATACCTCAGGGATCATTTAAATAGCCCTGTGACTGTAAGGGAGTTGACATATAGAAATATATATTATATATCTTAAAATGTAACAATTCTGTTGGAACTGATGTTGATGATGATGATTCTTATAAACATTCTATCTTGAATATATTTTTGCTGGATTCCTCAGAAAGAAAGGAGGGGGTCCCCTGATACCTAAGGTGTTGCAGGAGATGGTGGTGCAGACACACTGAGAACTGCAACTATTGCAGGGAAATGCCCAGCTTTTCCAGATCACGTGACTGGATTTGATACAAGCAGCCAGGCAGTGGTGGAGGCGAGTTGCGGGCGCTTCCGTGGCACTGGCTCTGGTGGGGGCGGCCGTACTTTGGCTCCATTAGGAGGATTAGCCTTCCAAACAGGGAGCGAGATGGCCAGGAGTCAGGCCTGAGACGCTGGGCAGCCCCCGCGAGCATCCTCAAGATCATGGGCGGCGGCTCCCTCCACGCCAGGAACCTGGTGGCGGAGACTAGGTTCTTCTTTCTTTCTGGTTCCTGTAGACGCGGGAGCAGAGCCCCTGGCCCGACAGGGCGGTTGCTATGTCTGGCCACCTTGCCGCTGGCTCTGAGGAAGCTGATCGACGTGAACAAGGAATGAAAATGTTGTCTTTCTTTTGGGAGAGAGAACTAGTGGGGGAGGGGCAGAGAGAGAGGGAGAGAGAGGGAGAGAGAGAGAATCCCAAGTAGGCACCACACCGTCAGTGCAGAGCCGTGTGTAGGACTTGAACACACAAACCCAGAGATCACGGCCTGAGCCAAAACCAAGAGTCGGACACTTAACCAGCTGACCGCCCCCCCTACCCCGGGCGCCCCTCTCCTTCCCTAGATTAATTTAGGCTCATTGTCTTCCCTCCTCTCTTTGTTGGCGTTACAACGACGGGAAAGGAAGAAGAGAGGACTCTGTGGGCGACTCAGTAGGACGTGACTCCTTCCCGATCTCGCCTTCAAGTCTGGAGTGAAGTACGCATCTCTCAGGAATGTGTTGTGCAGTTGGCTTTAGTATTTTGGCCTTTTTCCCGGTGGCTGTGGGCCTGGAACGGGGTGCCCTTGCGGGGAGCGGTCCAGAAAGAGGTTGTGGCGCACGTACGGTCTCCCCTCCGACTCCAAGGCCTTACCAGCCCGCGCTCTGGTTCTCTCCCCAGGGATTAGCAGTGGAAATGTGAAACCAGTGGAGGAGGCCTGGCAAAAAAAAACAGGTATTAGCATTGATACTTTGAAAGTGCAAAGGCTTGCCAAGGCTTAAATCCTTCAGTGGTTTTGACGATCCTTTCAGAAACACAGGGCTGGAAATCCCAGAATCCTAATCCCATTTGGCTCTACCTGGATGCCTTCTCACTGTCAAAGACGCATTTCCTTCCCCCTAAAATAACATGGGAGTTTCCAAAAAATATTGTTGTGAAATTGCTTCCTGGGGCAGCAGTGGGCTGCTTCAAAGGGAACGTGTGAGAACCACACAGAAATGAGGAACGCCTCACCCAGCAGTTAGACCTACCAGCTCAGGGGGGTGGAGAAAATGGGGGCTGCTAGTTACACTCCTTAAAGAACAAAGCAAACCAAAACAAACGCAGCAGTGAACTGCCCTTCTGGGCCTTCAGATGTCCCGTGGGAAACCGTCTGAGGCCGGGTGTCATTTTGAAACAGCGTGGGGAGGGGCGAAGCCCTCCAGGGGCCTGCGTTTGTAAACTGGTTCTGGCGTCGATTCCGATGTGGGTGTGGAGGGGGAGCGTGCTTCCCACAGGACACCAGGAATTCAAGTCGATTCTGACCCTTATCCACCGGGGGGCCGCCTCAGATCCCATGGGCGGAGGGCTCGGTCCTACAAGATGACCCTCACCCACCCCCATTTCAGAGGCCAATCAGGAGCCCAGGTGTATTCCCTGTGCTTCTGATGGCCGGCTACACACTGGGGGTTCCAATGACCTCCTCCCATCAGGGATGCCAAGTGCAAGTCCAGGTTGGGACCTGTGGTTCTAGCTGACTGGCTACAAGCCACTGGCTCCTAGAACTCCCTCTTCAGGTCTGGGTAATTTGCTACAGCAGCTCACAGAAGTCAGAGAAGCATTTTACTTACTGGATTCGTGGTTTGTTATTGAAAGATAGAACTCAGACTCCTAGGGCAAGGTGTGAGAAAAGGGCACGGAGCCTCACCACTCCCCACATCTGCCTGCGTTCACCAGTCCAGCAGCTGTGTGACCCCTGTCCTTCTGGGAGTCTAAGGAGGCTTCATTACACAGGCATCATTGATTAATTCATTGGCTGTTGGTGATTGATTGACCCACCAGTCCTTCTCTTTTTCCACCTGCCACACCCCACCGAGTTCAGGGTGTAGGATATCACAAGCTTGGGTCACCTGGCGACCAGCCCCCCATTCTTAGGTGCTTTCCAAGAGTCACCTCATTAATGTAACAAAAAACACCTTGGGCAATCTCCTCTCTTACGAAATTCCAAGGGTTTTAGGAGCCCTGTGGCCAAAACAGGATGGAGACCACGTTATGTATTTCTTATGATAAATCACAGCATCACAATTAGACTCCTGGCTCTCCTTTTTGCTTAGCTCTGTAACCCTGAGAAGTCACTTCATCTTTCTGGTCCTCATCTATAAAGAAGGTCCCGAAGAGCACCTGCTTCATGGGCATGAGGGTGGGGACGAAAGGGGCCTATTCCTGGAAGGGTAAGAACTGCCTCTCATCGAGTGTTGGGCCTTCATTCCCCTTGTGCATGCTGAGCGCGACCCTACCAAAGATTCTCACGTTCTGTCTGTAAATATTAGAAAGCAGTGGGGAGGCATGGCTTCTTCTCCAAAGGAAAGAGAGCTTTCAAACATCCAGGTGATATGGAGAGAGAGGAAAAGCTTCCTAGAATCAATTACAGGCATACCTCATTTTTTTTGGTGCTTTGTTTTATTGCACTTTGTGGGTATTGCGTTTTTTACAGATGGAACGTTTGTGGCAACTCGTCCACCGGCATCACTTGCCCACAGCATGTGCTCACTTTGTGTCTCCGTCACATTCTGGCAAGTCTCACAGTATTTCCAACCTTCTCATCATTCTTATATTTGAATGGCTGCAATTCATGATAAAACTTGAACGGACGAGGAAATGCATCCTAGGTATGAGCAAAGAAAGTGGCTTCTGGACATGGAGCCAACTCGCGGTGATGATGCTGTGAAGATGGTTGAAATGGCAACACAAGACTTAGAATATGATCTAAGTGTCGTTGAGGAAGAGGTGGCTGGGTTTGAAAGCGGGATGAAGTCCAATGCTGAACGAAGTTCTGCTGTAGGTCAAATGCTATCAAATAGCCTTGCATGCTACAGAGAAATCACTAGTGAAAAAAAGAATCGATGTGACAAACTTCACAGCTATATTATTTTAAGAAATGGGCACGGCCACCCTATCTGTCAGCAGCAATCAACGTGAAGTCATGGCCCACCTCCAGCAAAAAGACTGCATCTCACTAAAAGCTCAGATGATGGTTAGTGGTAATTTTTTTTTAATGTTTATTTATTCTTGAGAGAGAGAGAAAGAGAGAGAGAGAGAGAATTTTTTTTGAGAGACAGAGCGAGGCAGAGCATAAGCAGGGGAGGGCAGAGAGAGAGGGAGACACAGAATCCAAAGTAGGCTCCAGGCTCTGAGCTGTGAGCACAGAGCCTGACATGGAGCTTGAATTCACAATCAGTGAGATCATGACCTGAGCCAAAGTCAGATACTTAACTGACTGAGCCACCCAGATACCCTGCCCCTCGTGGTATTTTAAAATGAAGGTAGGTACACTGTTTTTTTTAGACATGTGCTATTGTATACTTTACTAGACCACCGTAGTGTCAACATAACTTTTACACGGGATACCAAAACGTTCATCTGACTCACTTGATGGCAGTATTCCCTGTATGGTGTGGTGATCCGGAACCAAACCCGGGTGAGGGGAGGTCATGACTCCCCCAGACTAGACACTACAGGTATACCTTACTCATTCTCCTACAAAGAGAGGACAGAAGAGGAGGCCCTGAGGAAGATTCAGAATTCTGCTTCCGGTTTCCTTTCCCGTGTAATGGGTTCGTTTGTGGAGGTTACTCTTGCTTTGGTAGACCTTATAGAATACCTAAAAGCCATGGTTGAACACTGCAGGGAGTTGGGCTTGAACACATAGCCCGGGCACCATTCCAGAAGGTGCTGCTTGACTCTAAGGGCCCTACCCGCCCACCATGAGCGCCATCCACATGCGTAGGAAGGGACCTTGGAGAAGCTTACCTATGATAGCCTTCTCGCTCTCCTCTACCCCCTAACGCTCACTCGTACACTCTCCTGGCCCAATGTAGTGGCACAGCGCTGGTTTTGAATGTTTATTGCATGTCATCTTTTTTATAAAGCTGGGCCTCCTTCCATTAGGAATCATCATGAAATTGGGGGTGAAGGAGAAAGGTAACTCCACATTTGAAGCCGCCAAAGGGCTGTGATTCCTTTTTGGTCTCTTTATTACAAGGCCTCGTCTCAGATAATTTGCAGCAAAGTTTTACCCTGGAGCGGGTTTCGTCCGTCATGTTAAATTCATAGGGGAAAATCCTCCTAGGAGTTAGAACTGAGAAATAGACAGCTTTAATAACAGAAACGCTGATGTAAAGAGCAGGGAAAGGCAGCCTGTTCTAACCATTTAGGGGGAAAATGGGTGAGACATTGCTAATAAGCGCTGCTATATTTTTATCTTACCATTTTCTTCATCTGAAGGAATACTGAAATGAGGTATTAAATTCTGAATGATTATCTGACAGCCTCCACCTCCAGGGCAAATTATTAGCGTGAGTTCTATTTTGCTAATTCCTTCACTCAAAGCTCAGAGGACACACACTTACCAGAGCCCAGATGCGTTTCGGAATAAAATCTACAGACGAGCGTGGTGTGAACAGACTCCCAGAACCCAGCTACTTCTAGATTCATTTTTGTGACCTTTGTGGACTTGACCTTCTTATCAAGTAGGGCTGGGATAGGCATGGGCGGGGCCCGTAGCACCCTGTTGGGTATCTTATGCCCCTGCCTCATGCCATCTCTCACCATTCGGCCTCAGCCCATCCCACCACAGACCTGAACTCCAGTTACGCCAAACTGCCCACTGGGTCCCAAACAGGCCACCTTTTTGAACCACCTTTTTGAACCACCTCCTCCCACCCACGTTTCCCATCTGGGAAACCAACCTTCTGCTATATTTGAAGGGCCATCTCCAATGTGACTTCCTTCCAGAAATCTTTCCAACCCCAAAGAGAATTAATGTCATCTTTTTCCGCTCTTCCAAAATAACCCAGGACCCTTTTCACTGTGGATCTTAGTGCACTGGGATTATTTGTTTACAGTGTCCCCTCCCCCCGGTAACTCTAGAGGGCAAGGACTTTCTCTCAGATATTTGTACCTTCTGTACCTGCCCAGAGTTTCTCAACAGCAGCAATATCGATATTCAGGGCCGGAAAATTCCTTATTGTGGGAATCATCCCCGGCCCCCACTCACTAAATAAATGCCAGGAGCAGTTGTCCCCAGTGTGGTAATTAAAACTATCTCTGGACATCGTCCGTTGCCTCCTGGGGGAGCAAAGGGCCCCTGGTTGAGAGCCACTGCTCCAAGCCTATAAGAAAGAGCTTGATCTAAGTAGGTGTTTAATAAATATTTGCCAAGTTGATAAATCAATGTCTGAGTTAATGAATAAAAACCTGGGCGAATGAACAGATGAAGAAAGACCTTCCTATAACTTTTACACACGCGCCAAACCAAACTTAAAACCTTTATGCCAGCAAGTCAAGGCTCTTCATGAAGCGGCTACGCTTCTTCCTCTGTGTTCCTTGTACCCTGTGCTTCTCGCCCATGTGCTCTTCTCCATTCTCAAGTTTTATTTTCCTTTCTACCAACCTAAATGCTGTACTCACTTCAACACAAAGAACACAAAGTGTTACCTACTTCAAAAAGCCTTCCCCAATTCACCCCACTTACAACTATCTAAGTATTTCGGAACAGGATCGGTGAGGACAAACGGTAAGAATACATATAAATGTAATATACGTGTAATAGATGTCTATACACACATATACCTATGTATCTGTTATTTTTGGTCTTAGACCTATTCATCTTTTTGTTTCATAAACACGTGTAGGAATTTTCTTCTCAACTAGAAGAATCGCTCCTGGATAGAGAGCTTACTCACACCGTTAAGGGTTTTCTTCACCTTAGTGTTAGCACAAGCTTTATGACCAACAGATGTTTAGCGTTCGCTTGGAATGAATTTCTTCTTCAAGCAACAAGCACGTTTGTTAAACGTGTGTTGTTTGTGTGCTCCCAACGCAGTTTTGTTTTCAAGAGGCATAGGGCTAACTCTTTAATAGCTTGCAGTTTTTAAACAAACCCGCTTCAAGGAGATTCTGCAAACATGAAGAAAAGATGTTGTAGGAGTTCTGTGAGAAGGCACTCACTGTCATAAGCAACGAGAAAGACAAAAATGGCTGCCCTTTGTCTCAAACTCCATGTAGGGTTTTGTCCATTGCTTGGGAGAACGGTATTAAAAACTTTGGCCTGAGGCGCCTGGGTGGCTCAGTCGGTTAAGTGACTGACTCTTGGTTTCAGCTCAGGTCATGATCTCGAGGTTTGTGCCATGGGCTCCTCGCTGACAGCACAGAGTGGACCTGGGATTCCCTTTCTCTCCCTCTCTCTCATCATAAATAATAAACTTAAAAAAAAATCTTTGGCCTCCCTGGTTACTCTGAGATCCCTCAACACCCAGGCATCTCTTGAACTCTTCCTCCTTCAGATATCCTTGCCATGATTGGTACAGACATTTTTCCCCTGTGCTCGTGCTTGGAAATTTGCTCCAACTTTTGTCCTATAGGGCATCGCTTTCTCAAGTGTTTCTTGGAAGAGCTCGTGCTTTACCCGAGTAGTTGCCCATGAGTCTTCTGAACCTCAGTGTTCGACGGCAGAGTTAAGGAGACGACCGCAGAATCTCGCAGCGCTGTGTGTGAGGCCCCATCTGTG
>PJEM01000972.1:122661-368226 GCA_004023845.1 Helogale parvula
GACTCGATCCCATGACCGTGACATCATGACCTGAGCCGAAATCAAGAGTTGGGCGCTCAACCAACTGAGCCACAGGGGTGTCCTTGTGCTGTGTCTTTTAACTCCTCCTCTCCTTGGCTGTCTCATCTATGCCTGCCCATGCCTTCCCACTGAAAACACAAAACCACAATGCTTCTCTGGCCCAGCCTCCTCCTAGAGCACCATCCTGTTATTTCACACACTACCCAATGTGCGATGGACTCCATTTATCAGGTCCACATGCTGGCCGCACACGTGTCCACAGCACACTACAGTGTGGAAACTTGTAGCCTCCCCTCACTTCTCAAAACACACCCACTCTTTCCCAGAACGCTGGGCCTCCTATTTACTGTCACGTCTAATGCCCCCTTCTAGTTACTCCAACTCCTTGACTCTACCGCAGCTCCTCCTCGTATTCTATGGTTTTGAGCATTATTTTACCTCCCTATATATAGTGCAGGCCATTCATGTCTTGCTCCTTGTTAAATTTCCAGCATGCAAGAATACCCCAGGTACTCCATGTACTGAACAAAGGATTGCTAGAAATGGGCAGAAGATTGAATTCGGTACAGGAATCGTAGAAAACAAATGCCCATCTCTCAATTCTTTTTTTTTTTTAATGTTTTTATTTTTGAGGGACAGAGAGAGATAGCGTGAGCAGGGGAGGGTCAGAGAGAGAGGGAGACACAGAATCTGAAGAAGGCCCCAGGCTCTGAGCTATCAGCACAGAGCCCGACTCAGGGCTCAAATCCACTAACCATGAGATCATGGCCTCAGCTGAAGCCGGACGCTTAACCAACTGAGCCACCCAGGTGCCCCCCATCTCTCAATTCTTAAAAGATTATCTTCTGGAAACAATCATGGACTTGTCCAGCATACTTGTGCTGGACTGAACTTCTGTAGCAGTTGAAATTACATCCTTCAACTGCTACAGGTAATTATCAGTTACATATACAATGTGAGTGTTCTAGATGAGGCCCAGCAGCACAAATGAGCACACGGAGGCATGCTTACAGCAGATCCTAGCGGCAGTGAGATGTCCCACAAAGTGTATTCCTAGAGTCTGTCGCGTGAGACCGTTACTGGTCAGACCAAGACAGGCACTCACCTGTCCTGGCAACTATCTAGCAGCATCATCTGGGTTTAAACTGTTACCTTCCAGGGGCGCCTAAATGGCTCACTCAGTTAAGCATCCAACTTTGGTTCAGGTCATGATCTCGTGGTTTGTGGGTTCGAGCCCCGTGTCGGGCTCTGTGCTGATAAGCTTGGAGCCTGGAGCCCACTTCTGATTCTGTGTCTCCCTCTGTCTCTGCCCCTCCCCCTCTCAAAAATAAACATTAAAAATTTTTTTTAATTGTTAGCTTCCACTTCTGCCATTCCTCTCCTTCTCCAACACCTTCTAGTCCCGTCCCCAATTTTTACTTTTCATCTGCTTACACAGATTACTCCGTTTTCACCTATATTTCAATCCTAGACCAGAAAGCAGAGGACTAAATAAATTGGCTCGATTGGAGCCAATGCCCTCAACATTTTCCAGTTTTCCATACAGGACCGCAATAGATACCAAGTGTGATGCATTGATGCTTCTTTTTTTTTTAAGTGAACAAAACTGGGTTCAACGACAAAAACTATGATGACGCCAACAGCCATGTTTGCTTTAAAGTCTTTATTATCCTGAATACAAAAGACAGAAGTCCTTGAGGATATAGCAGAGTTCTTTATGTGGAAACATTATTTTTTTTTTACAAGTGAAAAAATAAATACCTCTTGGAATAAAGGCTTATATACTAATATGTGCCATAAAAAAGTAGAGTTTTAATATTTGACAAAATGTCTGTGCAAAGAAACAAATGCATAAACACATTACTGCTACATTAAGGCAATATGAAAAGTATACTCAGAAATCTCAGTAAAGTGACAGTGTAGGTTTCTAGCTTTAACGTAGCTAGTATTGCACCCAATAAGGTCATCTAGGTGTCCCGACGTCCTAGAAAACCCACAAGCTGACCAGCGTCCGAAATGCCCAAGTGGGAGTGGAAAACTTGAGTAAGAAAATAGAAATAAGGAAGCTCTAAACCCCTCAAAGACGTAGGGAGGGGTAACTAAACGTTAATACTTAAGCATTTACAAAAAAACCAAAAGCGTACAATCTCTAAGATACCCATGATAAGGCTGTAAAGGCTTGATGGCTCAAGCAAAAGCGAACCCCACTGGATGAAGCTGGAGTTTGGGGGGAAGGGGAGGCCCCCAGCCCCCTGTTTGTACTCCACGGACCTTCATCTCTGTGAGCAACGCTCTGCCTTCTGAGGAACGCGTGTTCCCTCTTTGATTTAAATAAACTATCCCACCAACTCAAGAGCCCAAGGAGTGCGGACTGCTCCACAGAAATCTTATTACCAGAGCGGTAGCATTTGATAAATCGAACGATGTGGGGGCGAGGAGACGGGGAGGGAAGAGAAGCCATGCACACCGAGTTACCGGTTTTCCACGTGTCAACCTTTTGCAGGTCCCAGAAATGATCTTTACATCTGTTTGCCTTCCAGTCATTCTTGACCAAGTTATAAAAACAGAAATGACATTAAAATGACTGTTTCTTTAAGAAGAATTTCCTATTAAAATGTTCAGAGCTCCATGACCGTACAAATAGAACCAAGTAAATTCTTAAAACGAATTCTTACAAAATTTGCTGCAAGTAGACTTACCTTGGGATCCATGAAGGAGACTTAACAATATCCTTTCCTAAAAGGTACCCAACTTTTTGGCTATCTGCCACTTAACTAACCTCAACGATTTGACTTATCCCTTCACACGATCATACGAAAAATGAGCCCACGGAACGAACGTGTCAGTGTCCCAGAACCCTTTCGGGCCCCACCACGGCAGGTGTGGATTCTACGCATGGTATGCGTGGGTGGTGAAGAATATTCGTTTTGATTGTTCCTTTTTTTGTTAAACGTTGCATGGCGGATGGGTGTCGGAGTACTTGTTTTCTCCACGACCGTTTTTTTAGTTGAGTAATAGTGCAGTTCATGGAAACGTGGCTCATCCGGCCAAGGGCACAGCACGTCAGATTACGGTTAGGTTGAGGAGACTGGTGTGGGTCGGCAGGTAGACGTGTTGTACGTGTTCCACCCGTGACCTGCAGACCGGACAGGACTGGAAGAGAGAAGCCAACAGTATTTGTTAGGTCCCCTTCGAGAAGGTGTCCTCAGTGCTGACGCGGCGCCTTCTCTATTCCGTTCACTAATAAAGAAGTTGTGGTCACAATTATTCCTAGCTCTCAACTGGCAGAGGTCTTTGCTTTCTATGCGCTTGAAAGTCTAGACCTTACAAGGGACTCAAAATAGCATGAGAAAGTATATACTGCAGACAACTGGCTGGGTTTGCAGTCCCCTGCTAACCCGGGCACCGTGGGCGGCTGCTGAGGAATTCTTGCTGGGCAAGGAGGCTGCGGTCCCTCTGTGGGCAGCCTGGAACCACTCTGGCAGTGAGGCAGGAAACCCGAGACCCTTCTGGAGTCTGGGAGGCTGGCTGACTCAGACCAGCATCACTGGGTTAATGCCATGTGGCCAGTGAACGTGGCTCTGCTCCAAGTCACAGGTCACAGTGCCACATCCCCGGCTGGCTTCTCAGCAAGCACCACACCCCCTTCCCCACCTCCAGCCACAGGGGAGCCTCAGGCATGGAGATCAGACCATGTGAGTGGAAAAAGGCAAATCCGTGACTGCTCCTGGAGAAATCACTCCCGTGTAGTAGAATGACCTACTCTTGGGAAGGACAAAGGCATCCTGATGGCTTACATTACAGGACCCTAAAAATAGTTCTGAAATTAGCAGCTTTCGAAGCAATGGATATTATTTAGAGCTGTTTTTAAAAAATTTTTAATGTTTTATTTTTGAGACAAAGAGCATGAGTAGGCGAGGGGCAGAGAGAGAGGAGACACAGAATGCAAAGCAGGCTCCAGGCTCTGAGCTGTCAGCACAGAGCTCGACGCGGGGCTTGAACCCACGAACTGTGAGATCATGACCTGAGCTGAAGTTGGATGCTTAACCGACTGAGCCACCCAAGCACCCCCCCCCCCCACATTTTTAAAAAATCTATTTAGGGCTTCTTTTAAATAAATAAATATGTGTAAATAAAACCATATCAACATGAAGCACACAGTTCTTAGAAAGGAAAACGAACGGAAAAAAATATTATAAGAGGAAATGTAAGGTGCAAGAAGGGAAAACATACATGACTTGCTTTTTTGTACTGATTTTAAATTAGTTTGATTCCCAAAAGCCAATCCAAGATGCCCCGTAGAGGGATGTGGAACCATCAAAGAAAAGTAATCACAAATGATCGCAGAGTAAACACTCCCCTCCTCCCCCGGGCTAACTGAGAGGCAGCTAGAGCTGACACTTGAGTGTTCAAGTATTTTAAGGAAATAATAAAGACCATCTTCCCGAGGCACCTGGGTGGCCCAGTCGGTTAAGCTTCTGACTCTGCATTTCGGCACTGGTCATGATCTCACAGAGTGCTGGGGCTCTGTGCTGACGGTGCACAGCCTGCTTGGGATTCTCTCTCTCCCTCTCTCTCTGCCCCTCAACTCTCCCTCTCTCTCAAAGTAAACAAATAAACATAAAAACCCTTTTAAAAATTAAAGGGGTGCCTGGGTGGCTCAGCAGGTTAAGCTCTCAACTTCGGCTCAGGTCATATTCTCAAAGTTCGTGGGTTCGAGCCCTGCATTGGGCTCTGTGCTGACAACTCAGAGCCTGGAGCCTGCTTTGGATTCTGTGTCTCCCTTTCTCTCTGACTCTCCCCTACTCACACTCACTCTCTCTGTCTCTCAAAAATACATAAAAAACATTAAAAAAATTTTTTTAAATTCAAAAATAAGAATAAGCAAACTTAGAAAACAGAACCCTAAACCATCCTTCTACGTGTTAGGAAGCGACGCGAAGTACAAGAGGGAGGTCCCGAGACAGCATTCGGGAGGCCTGGGTTCAGCTCCAGCTCGCCCCGCAGACTGGACGTGGTTCCCAGGGAGGCTGAGCCTCACTCCCAGAACCCGAAGGAAGTCGCGGCTCTCCCCGGTGACACGGCGCCAGCCCTGCCCCGATCCAGGACGCCCGCGAGCGCGGGAGCCCCGGCCGCTCACCTGCAGCTGGGCGGCGCAGGCCTCGCAGCACACAGTGTGGCCACAGGGGCAGAAGGCGGAGTTGATCTCCCCCTCGCAGCACAGCATGCAGAGCAGGGCCTCCCGCAGCTTGCGCAGCCTCTCCTGCAGCAAGCGGCTCTGCCGGCAGCCAGGGCCCTCGCAGCCGCCGCAGCCCGGGCCGCCGTCCGAGGCCCTGAGCGGGGAGCCCGGGGGGCTGCGCTCGCCCCTCGAAACGAGGTCCAGCACGCCGGCGTTGTACAGGGCCCTCCTGGCGTGGTCGTACACCTCCTTGGACGTCCTCCGGATGTCAAACACGTACTTCTTGCCGAGGTTAATGTTCTCGTTCAGAAACAGGGACGCCAGGTGGCCCTTCAGGTCCCGGCTGTACTGCATCATGACGGCGCTGGTCACCGTGTCACACCTGCAGGAGAGGCAGAATGAGCACTTCAGCACCGGCCAGCCCGGGGCACGACCGCGCCTCGGACCTTCCAATGCTGCCCTGAATAAGAATACTCTGGGGGCGCCCGGGAGGCTCAGTCGGTTGAGCATCTGACTTCAGCTCAGGTCATGATCTCATGGTTTGTGGGTTCGAGCTCCCCGTCGGGCTCTGTGCTGACAGCTCAGAGCCTGGAGCCTGCTTCGGATTCTGTGTCTCCCCCCCCCCTCTCTGCCCCTCCCCTGCTCATGCTCTCTTTCTCTCTCTCAAAAATAAACAAACGCTAAAAAAATAAAAAAATAGAATGTTCTGTGGCAGCAGACATTTATATTCTTGTTTGCATGCCTGAGAGTAAATTCTTCCAGTTTCGTATGTGTTAAACATTTCCACGATTCTATCTCTGGGTTTCTCCAGTGTCCCCAGAGGACCTCGGACGAAGGAGCTGTAAGTGCAGAAACAGTGAGTGTGCACCCCCACCTCCGGGGACGCCAGCGATCGGCAAGAACAGCTTGTGGTGAGGGAAAAAGGACATTTTCTTCTTTCAAGTCCTGGCTTTTATGTTATAATTTTCTACAAGTTTTCCATTCTGCTCTAAAATTTGTGTGTCTATCTTAACATTAAAAAAAGGTTAAGATCGCAATTAAATTTCTTAGCTTTAATTTCTCAAATATTTGGGTCAAATCACAAGTCTACGTTAAAGCACCTTCTGAAATGAGGGGATCACTACTGTCATTAAAAAGAATCCTTGTACTGGGGCGGCGAGGAATCGGGATAGCCACTCCCCCGCAAGGATGGTGAGATGGTCCTGGGGGGATGAGCACAAGCGGTAGTGGGACGGGTCCACCTACATAGAGCTCCCGGGAGAGGAGCTGGCGTGTGTGTGGGGGGGGGGGGGGGGGGGGGGGGGGGGGGGGGGGGGGGGGGGGGGGGGGGGGTGGTAAGAGGGGGGGGGGGAGGGGTCTGTGCGGCTCACTCCCACGCACCTTCTGTGGTGGAAGCAGCCCCACGCTGAGAAGGCCCCCCTGCTACGCTGAATAGAACAAACACAGCGTTCAGAGCAGTGGATGTCTTAAATTCCATACAAGATTCACCCACACGATGCTACCAGAAACTGGAGGGGCCTTGATGTCACCAGAAAACGTGACAGGCGCTAAGGTGTGGGGTACAGAGCGCTACGTGCCTGTAGAAAGCGTGCGTCTCCGTGATCGCTCGGTAGAGCCCGCTGGCTGCTCTGGTGCTGATCATCTTGAACAGGAGCACGACGCTGTTCCCAGACTCCTTGGTGACGGTCAAGTACACGTTCTTCCCCGACTGGGTGGCCATCTGGACCACCGGGTAAGCAATCCTGAGACACGGGAAGAGAAAGTGAGCAAGCCCGGAAGGAGTGATGGGTCACGGTGCGCGCCCCCTCGTGGGGCTCTCCTGTGCTCGGAGCCCTGCAGTACAATCATGCTCCGCCCAGGACTACAAGTAAGCACTCTGCTCCCAGTCACGCAGGCGCACCGAAAAGCAGCAGTGGAGAGAGGTGTTGGAGGGACATGTGTGTGCATGGGCATGCACACATAGGTGAAAACGAGATTTTTACAGCAGTGAGCTTCCCTAAAAAATACTAACTCCGCCACATCAATACACTTGAGTTTGTAGTTTAAAAAATAATTCAATGGTTATCAAGGTCTGAGTCAAATTAATACACATACCCAAAATGAAACATGTCGTTCCCAATGATGACTGCCTAGCAAATCCCTTTCCAGTTTTATCTATTTTAATAATCAGAGCTACAAAGGGATGTATGCACATTCAGGGCATAAAGAAAAAATTTTAAGACGTGGGCAAGTTACCTATTAATTGGGCAGAAGTC
The DNA here is from genome assembly GCA_004023845.1 of Helogale parvula. NCBI lineage: Eukaryota > Metazoa > Chordata > Mammalia > Carnivora > Herpestidae > Helogale > Helogale parvula. Next base: position 130,117 of record PJEM01000972.1, read on the forward strand.
GTCTTTGCAAATAGAGATTCCTTCAGGTCCAACCCCAATGAGGAGTTTCTGCCCTTCGCTGTCCCTCACGGAATGCCACTCTGTGCCATAGTTTTCCATCGCGGACACGATCTGTAACACCTGGTATTCGGCAGAGGCCTGGCTGGTCCCTTCCAGCTCCTTATGCTTTGCCACAATGCTGCAGGAGGCCAAGAGTGTAGAGAGGCGTGGACAGATTAACGTGTGCGGTCCTTAGAGAGGACTCTGTCATTTTCCCTAGTGAGTCACACAGACACTGCCATTTCTGTGTAACAAACATTTAAAGTGATATAGCACTGATATTTCACTTGTTTAGCAAATTTACCATACAATACTTGTAAGACACTGCTCCAAATCTCAACTAGGAGACATTCGGTAGAAAAAGCTGGTGGGGATGCTGGACAGGGGTGAATTGGAAGAATTATGGAAAAATCTCTAAAAATATGCATGAGGCATTTTGTACACAGGAGCTTCTCAGGCAAGGGTCTACTTTGTAAGTTTCATCTTAATATATAGCATTATAGGGGCACCTGGGTGGCTCAGTTGGCTAAGCATCCAACTTCAGTTCAGGTCATGATCTCGTGGTTTGTGAGTTTCAAGCTCTGCACCGGGCTCTGTGCTGATGGCTCAGTGCCTGGAGCCTGCTTCTGATTCTGTGTGTCTCCCTCTCTCTCTCTGCTCCCCTCCCCCCAACTCATTCTCTCTCTCAAAAATAAACATTAAAGGGGCACCTGGGTGGCTCAGTCGGTTAAGCATCCGACTTAGGCTCAGGTCATGATCTCACGGTTTGTGGATTCAAGCCCTGTGTCGAGCTCTGTGCTGACAGCTAGCTCAGAGCCTGGAGCCTGCCTTCAGATTCTGTGTCTCCCTCTCTCTCTGACCCTCCCCTGCTCATGCTGTCTCTCTCTCTCTCTCAAAAATAAATTTAAAAAAAACATTAAAAAATGTATAGTATTATAAGAGGTTGATTAGATCATCTGCAACTGAAAATTGCAGGATTTATTTTATCTGCTGTGGCACACAGCCCCTAACACAGTCCTTAAAGATCTCCACTTGCTGGTATTCACACCCTTGTGCAAATACCCTCAACTGAGCGCCGAGTCCCTGTTGTGTTCATCCCTGGCTGGGTTCATAACTTGCTTTTAATGAATAGAAATGGCAGAAGTGGTGGGATGCTACTTCAGAGATTAAGTTTTAAGAAGACTTTGACTACCGTCTTGGGTGTTCTCTCTTGCTTGGACCTGGACTGCTGGTCCTGGGGGGAGCCAGCTACCACGTTATGAAGCAGCCCCTTCGAGAGGCCCAAGCGGTGAGGCAACAAGGCCCTGCCAACCGGCCACGTGAATCAACCTGGAAGGTGGTCCCTCCCTTGGGTGAGCCTTCAGATGGCACAGAACTCTACCAACGGCCTGCCTGCAGCCCCGTGAAAGGTCTTGATCCAGAGCACCCAGCCAGGCCCCAGACCCATGGAAGTGTGATACACTGCTCATAAGCCACTAAGTTTGGGGGTAACTTGTTCCCCAAGAACAGATAACTAAGATAACACCTGTGTTAGGCCTCTTGGTTTAATTCTCGCTGGGATGAAGAAAATACCAATAGACATGACAGACTTTCGAAGACATTTGCATTCTTAAATTTTATGTTTATTTTTGAAAGGGAGAGAGAGACAGAGTATGAGCTGGGGAGGGTCAGAGAGAGAGAGACACACACAGAACCTGAAGCAGGCTCCAGGCTCTAAGCTGTCAGCACAGAGCCCAACACAGGGCTCGAACTCACCAACTGCGAGATCATCACCTGAGCCGAAGTCGGCCGCTTAACCTACTGAGCCACGCAGGCGCCCCAAGATTTGCGTTCTTAAGAGGTCAGAGATTTAAAAAATTCCTGTTCCACAGCATTTTATAAAGGGGCATGGATTTAGGTGGATTGCTTTGTGTCTGTCACTTTCTCAGAGGAAAGATTGAGAATGTTTGGAAAACAAGTTGGCTAAATTGGGTAATGGCCTAGTCTACCGCAGATTCATCTTCTTTAAGAAACAATGCATAAATGTGCTCAATCTAGGACTATAAACAGTCGCCTCCAGGCAGCCTCACCTGTTCAAGGTGGCACTGGAGAGCTCCTTCGCACAGAGCTCCTCGTAGCTGTACTTGGCGGTGTTCTGATTATAGTCTCCAAACTTGGTCTGGGCCAGGAGGGCGCTCAGTTCCACGGCCTGCTCCGGGGAACACTGGAGGTGGCCCGCCAGGAGCGTCTCCTTGATATGCAAGAAAAAGATATGCCTGCGCAGCAATGTGAGAATGAGGTTATCGTGGGGGGCTAGCCTGATGTCAAGTGCAACCCGCTTAGCACTTCCACAATCCCTTCTAAGTAAGGAACACACAGTAATTTAGAAAACCACCCTGAAAATGCTCGCCACTAAGGAACATTTTTTTTCTTTTCAGAATTAAAGGCAAAATAAGTCTAAGAACTTAAATTTCTCTGGACTACAAAGTATAACCCAGATAAAACAAATCTGAGACAAGTTCAGGAATATTCGAGTTAGAAATACAAAATAATCTCACAGAGGTTTCTGCATTCAATTTTTTAAAAGAAATTCTGTTCAGAAAACGTTGATCTTGACATGGACTTGATATCTTAGATCCTCACTTTTATTCAAATGACCCCCAAATCTCTAGTCTTTGCCCCAACCTCTGTAAGCATCATATTCAGATGTCTTACAGACTTCTCCACTTGGATGTTCAGTATCCTAATTTCACTGTTCAAAACCAAACTCACTGCGTTCCTTCCCAAATCTGCTTTTTCTCCCTGTGAAAACCCGAGACTCGTCATTTTACCCCAAGGCCCATTTTTGATTCATTTTATTCCCACCTACTTTCTGTCTCTGCAGACTCCTTAAGTCCAGTAACATTCTTCCCATTTTTACCTACGTCCAACTTGTGGCTCAACTGTCAGAGAATTTACAGTCTCCCCAAAGCGGATCTCTCTTGACTCTACTAATCTACCTTCCAAGCTACTTGCTTCTGGGATCAGCTTGCCAGTTCTCTGCTCAAAATCCTTCAAGAGAGGGGTGCCTGGGTTAAGCGTCCGACTTCAGCTCCGGTCATGATCTCACAGTTCGTGAGTTTGAGCCCCATGTTGGGCTCTGTGCTGACAGCTTAGAGCCTGGAGCCTGCTTCGGATTCTCTCCCTCTCTCTGCCCCTCTCTTGCTCGTGCTTTGTCTCTCTCGCTCTCTCTTTCTCTCTCTCAAAAATAAACATTAAAATCAATAAATAAAAAATCCTTAAAGGGATCCCAACTGTTTACCGAGGAAGCATGCTGGTGGCACATACCCAGGCTTCTGCGGGTCTGGCCCCCAGTGTCCAGCCACATGACCCACCATTCCTCCCAGCGCCTGTGCCCTGCGAGAGGGACTATTACTCCTCCCGGAAGGACCATGCATGTTCATGTGTCGTGTCTCTAGTCTTGGCTGCTCCCTGTGTCCTGAGGGGTATTTCTTCTGTCCCCTCGCTTAGCTTCCTTTTCCGTCCACATCAGCTGCAAACTGTTTATTCCCCTCTAACAGCACTGGCCATATTCTGACTTCTGCTACAGCTAGCTGCACGGAAGCGGGTGTCTGGTGTCCCTAGCCCCCCAGAGCTCTGTGAATGGATGTAAAACCGCACATTGTCTGCGGTCAGTTTCTTTCCCTGCCTGAGGGGCGTTCCCTCTGTGCCTGTCCTAACCGCATAGGACACTACGCTCTGCTTGCGACAAGGCATGCCAGACTTAGAAACTCCACGTCCATTGCGTGCCAATCCAGATTACCCCAGATTCTCCACGGAGTATCCAAACTGCCACCAACAGACCAGGCTAGGTTATAAAATCCGTTTCTGGCAAATGTACAGGTGTAACCGTCCTTTGATGACTTGTTACAGCCTCTCAAACTTGCTTAAATGCCACAATATTCCTTCCATTAACAGCTGAGTTACAGCCAGCAGTCAAGCTCTGTCGCTGCTCTGAGTAGGGCTCACAAGACAGCTTCCCGCTTGAGCTGGGAATCCCTAACACTGCTTCTAGGCTGCGATTTATACTCTGGGCTTACGTCTGACGTCCCCGGGAGGGGGGAAAACAGGAGCAACGTAAGAAAAGCAAAAGGAAGTGGGGTGAGACCTACAGGGAGGGGCTCTGTGGACAGCTCACAAATGTCAGGCAGGCAAGAGCCATTAATCTTCCTTCAAGGGATGTCTGAATTCAATGTTTTGTGTGTTCTAGAATGATAAAGAAGTATTTAAAATTATCACACTCTGCCAAATACCGCAGGGTTTTCTTTATTGAGAGCCCCGATGAAGAAATCACAGTAACAGCACTGAAAGGAAAGAGGCATGGTTTTTATTAACCCAAACATCTGCTCGTCTTTAAAGTATTTCTGACATGCTGCTAAACTGAGGAGGGGGTCCCTACCGGGGCAGAGAATAACCACAGAAATAACTTGTTTTGAAACAGCTCTGTGCGCAGTGGAGGGCTGGCATTCCCTGCACAATCTCGGCTTCACGACGCCTTGACGTGGCCCCCGGAAGGGTTTTTAGACGACCGTTTGGTAAACTTCATCTTGGTGAACGAATCGCTGTCTCTGTTCGCTGGGTGTGTGTGTGGGGGGGGGGGGTGTGCACGTGCACGCACGCGCAGGAGACACAAATCTGAGTACATGCTTAAGGAAGAAATGGTGTGCTGCAAGATTTTAAGGGGATCCCCACACACCAAGTCTTCTCAATTGAATCTCTGCTCTTGGGAACGTGTCTTTCACTTATTTCCTTACGATCAACCTAGAGACTAATCTACTTTATGAAAGAACCACATGTAGCCTGCAAGATCGATCCGATTGCTTTTTCCGAACTATCCACGCCCGCTTCTGGAGAGGCAGCTGCCGAAATCAGAGGCAAAGAAGCAGTAACAGGATACTAACAGGTGGTCGGCAGTGTGACACCCAACGCCGCGCCTTTCTAGGCCCGTGGGTCAGGATTTCTTAAACCGAGGAGAACAACTGGCCTTTTGTACAGGCTCCACATCTAGGCCGAACTGCAGTCAACGCCCTGCGGGGGGGGCCGTCCGGGGGGGGGGGCCTCCCCTCGACTGTCTACACTGACTCTCCGGTTGGGTCCTCCCTGCGTTCTGCAGTTTCGTGGCCCTGAAACCACCTTTTCATGTCGAGTCAGCAAATGTCTGTCATTCATTGCCTCTGCGCCAAGCCACACAGGGGTCACAGGGTGAACATGCTCGAAAGATCCTTATTTTATTTTAATTTTTAAAAAATTTTTTATATTTATTTATTATTGAGAGAGAGAGAAACAGAGCATGCATAGGGGAGGGGCAGAGAGAGAGGGAGACACAGAATCCGAAGCAGGATCCAGGCTCCGAGCTGTCAGCACAGAACCCTCGTGGGGCTTGAGCCCATGAACTGTGAGATCATGACCTGAGCCGAAGTCCATTAGGTTTCTCCTGTAGATCCGTATTTTAGATGGAACTTACAGCTCTTTCGTATGAAGGCACCTAGCTTTATCATGGTAACTCCAGACACAAACTGGTTTTTGGTGTTCTCTCCAGGAGAACAGCACAAAGGGGCAGTGGTGGCAAAGATCGCCAGTGCGGTGGGCCATCGGCAGGCTCTATTTAACGTGCTCTTTCTCACAGGGAAGATGGCGGAGCTTGGAGACACGTTCCGACAAGGAATCCAGTGGCGGCTCAATGGTTAGTGGGGTGATTGCTTAAAAATGTTCATTTATTTTTGAGAGAGAGACACACAGCATGAGCAGGGGAGGGGCAGAGAGAGAGGGAGACACAGAATCTGAAGCAGGCTCCAGGCTCCAAGCTGTCAGCACAGAGCCTGACACGGGGCTCGAACCCACGAACCACAAGATGATGACCTGAGCTGACAAAGTCAGACACTTAACCCACTGAGCCACCCAGGTGCCCCTGGGGTGATTCTGAATCAAGTATTTTTTCCCTATTATTCTCTCTTCCACCATCTGCTCGGTAACTATCTACTTCATGGATTTTTCCCCATCCCCCCCTTTTTTGTAAAGTGGGTGAAAGGTTACTGATAATATCAAAACAAGCAGATGTGGTCAAAGAGGTCATGCCTGCAGTGAATTTTTTAAATTTTTTATCTAAAGATCAAAAGTGGTTGACATATCAAATTCACTTGAGGCTACGTGCTAGTCATAAACAGAAAGAAAGCCGTTGGGGAAAAAACTTACTTCTTTGTCTTAAGTCAACGTCTGTAAATATGTTCTACAGATATAGGCTCAAACTGCATTTTCTAGTCTTCTGGCTGCGTAGTTACTAAGAAAGTTACATATTGTTAATATGTGGATTGGTTTGGAGGCCCAAAGTGAAACATTCTGGCTAACGTGGCATCATGGGTAGAAATGAATTCACACTTACTGTTGCCTTATGGAAGATTTGAAAAATTGAGTAAGTAATTACGGATACGCCACATTCTCGTTAGAAAAAAAAAGTCATACATCCTTCATATATTTGTTTCAGAGTTTCAAATTTCCTCTACTTTAAAAATAAATTCCTTTCCATGGCTTTAAGGAATAAAGTTAGGTCATTTATCTTTTAAGAACTGTAAGCAGAGAACTGTCCTTTGAACACTGACTTGTCTCATTAAAGAAATCATCTAATAATCAAAACAGAACTTTCTGTGAACCAAGAGGAGTCGCTGACCGGCCCGTCATGGGCAGTTTTGCCCAATCACTGCTTCCGGTATCTTCCCAATGGCATCATTTTGAAGAGCTTTCTGTGACACAAACGTAAATCAACTATATCCACATTCATTCTTAGACTCAGCATTTAAGTAACTGACCTAAAACATCTTTCAAATTGCTAAGAACCTGGGAACGGTATTTCCTCCCGAGACCTGACCAAACCTGGCCGTCCGCTGGGGATGGCTGGTGTGCCCTGCACCCGGTTAGACCCCCTCTGAGGTCGCTCGTGTCCCTGCCTCGGTCCAATGAGCCATTTAACCACATCAGTTTATTTTAAACCAAACCCTCCCTGCCGAGTTACATTTAAAAACTATCAAAGAAAAAAAGGGGGCACCTCGCCAGCTGATCTTGGGATCATGAATTCGAGCCCTACACTGGGTGTAAAACTTAAAAAAAAAAAAACTATCAAATGAAAAAAATTACTATACATGTTTTTGTTTTGTATCTTAAATTCCACCGAAACAAAAAGCAGTTCATGATGGATTGTAGGCCTAACTGTAAAAGCTAAAATTGTTAACACTTCTAGAAAGACACATTGGAGAAGATCTCCATGACTGGGGGGAGAGGAGGGAGGCAAAATTTCTTAGGACACAGCAAGAATCAGAAAAGAGAAAAACTGATTGATTCGACTTGACCAACATTAAAAACTTGTACTCATCAAAAGGCATTGAGAGACCAAGCAAGTCACAGGAGAAAATGTATTTATGAAACATTATCTCTGACAAAGAACTAAGATGGCTTAATGACCTGAATGGATACTTCATAAAAGAAGATATAGGAAAAGCCAATACGCACATGAAAAAAGTGTTTAACATGACTGATCAAGAGAGACAAATCCATCAAACCCCACGCCGACCAGAAGGCTGCAGGGGATGTGGAGGACTTGGATACTCCTGATGGGAGCACGAAATGGTATAAACACTTTGGGAAATGGCTGGACAGTTACTTACAAAACTATGGGGCGCCTGGGTGGCTCAGTCGGTTGAGTGTCTGACTTCAGCTCAGGTCATGAGCTCATGGTCCCTGGGTTTGAGCCCCGCGTCAGGCTCTGTGCTGACAGCTCAGATCCTGGAACCTGCTACGGATTCTGTCTCCCTCTCTCTCTTTGACCCTCCCCCACTCTCTCTGTCTCTCTCAAAAATAAAGAGATATTAAAAAAAAATTAAAAACGAAACTAAACCACCACCTCCTCTGTGATCCAGCTATTCCATTCTTAGATTTACTCGGAGAAATGGAAATACATGTCTACAAAAAATACTGGACTTGTGATGTTCACAGAAGCTTTTCCCACAGTAGCTGGAAAGCAGGTGTTCATTGAGAGAAGTACGGATCAACAAACAGTAGCATAGTCGTAGGGTGAAATACTATCTAGCAACAAACAAGCCATCGGTATAGAGCAGTATGACGAATCTCTAAAAAAATACATAATGAACAAAAGAAGCCAGACACTGCACGATTCTGGGTGTGTGAGGTAGATCTATGCTGGAAAAACAAAGAACCTGTTTGTGGAGGGGGGAGGGGGTAGGGGGGTGGGGGGGGGGAGTGGGGAAGGGGCCCAGGACTGACTGCAGATGGACCTGAGGGAACTTTCTGGAGTGCTGGTAATATTCTACATCTTTTTTTTAACATTTATTTTTGACAGAGAGAGAGAGAGAGAGAGACCGAATGCAAGAGGGGGAGGAGCAGAGAGCGGGAGACACAGAATCTGAGGCAGGGTCCAGACTCTGAGCCGTTAGCACAGAGCCCGATGTGGGGCTTGAACTCACAAACTGTGAGACCATGACCTAAACCGAAGTTGGACGCTTAACCAACTGAGCTACCCAGGCGCCCCTATTCCACATCTTAATAAGGATTTTGTTTAAACAGACACTCTGTTTGTCAAACCTCCTCAAACGGTATTAATTAGTGTTGGTATATTTCATCATATGTAAATATTTTATCAAAAGAAAAAAATGTAGACAAATACAGAGTTCTACTTAATGATTTGCAAACTGAAGTATTTAGGGGGAATTGTATGTATCCACAACTTATTTTGAAAAGCATCAAAAATAAATGCGTGATAAAGCAAGTATATTAAACTGATTAAGCGGTTCATGGTAGGATCTAGATGGGGGTTTTGGGTGTTCACTATACACATCTTTAACTTCTCTGCATGTTTGAAAATTTTCATAAGAGGTTGAGGAAATGACACTAGTGAAAATCCTTGGGGTCAAGGTTCAGAATTCAAATGAACAGCTTCATACACCTAAAATGAACTATCAGATCTAATCCATTGCACGGAAGGCTTGCAACTGACAAAGAGTCATGGCCAAGGAATGACCAAGTCAAGTCTCTGTGCAGCTTCGGGAATCCTTCTCAAAGCCCCACACATAATACGGGAACCATGAACAAATTTGCTCTTATTCAGGTTTCAAAGCATTTAAAAAATACGGGAGTGGGAGGGAAGGGAAACCCCCAACATCAAAAGCGATGACAGCCCACACCAGAAGCATCTGGAAAAAACAGGATTACTCGCTCACAACAGATCCCTGACCTGGGCAATCCTGTAGTTTAAAAGTGTTACCCACAATCTCTCTCCCAAGGGCCTAGATGGTGGTGAGTGCCATTCGATCTGGGAGAGGTCTGGAAACAGGCTGCGGGGGGCATGACTCCGAGAATAAATGCCTTCTAAAGCGTCAAGTTTTATTTAAAATGACACATTTAAAATTAAAAGTTCATTTTGGTTACATGAAAAATCAATAATGTTCTCTGGATCCTTCACAGAAATATACAAGTAGGAGAAATTCAGGAAGACGCCAAATGCGCCCAGATGGGAGATCTGTGGCTAAAATACATAGACAATAACGCAAACGTCCTACACTCTGAGCAAAAACTAAGACTTAATAGGTAAATTAGAATTCAAAAATCTAATTAGTATTTTCTGGAAACAATATACAAGTCTGTCTTACTTCCCTGGGGCCATTTAAAAAAAAGAAAGGGGGAATGCGTCATTGCAGTCTTAGGCATAGGGTTGATATGTAAAACAGAGGGACACTATTGCAGCAGATAGATATTGCTGTGACATCCTCAGAAAGTACCCATCTTGAACCCTCCAAAGGTGAACTGTGTTAAGCAACCGTTACCAACACTGACAACGTGTGGAAAGATTCTGAGCATCATTACAGGCCCTGGGTAAGATCTGCATGATCAGTTTGAACACGTTCAGAACCACCGCCTCCAATCTGCCCCTGGTTGCATGTGGCATTCACTCTGCAGATTTCAATGTGGCCATCTTCCCTAGATTTTGACATCTAAGTGATTTTTATTGGGAGAAAGGAAAACATTCGTTTTAGGAAGTACTCAGAACCGACAAATTGGTTGAAAATTAGATTTAAGAGAGCCTGGAGCTTGAAAACTATCTGAACTTCACAGAAGGTCCAGGTAAGTGGTAGTTCATTTGAGAATTAACAGCCGCAAGAAACAAATGTGTTGGGGTGAGGCGGAGAGGGGCAAGGAAGGAAGCAAAAGGGTGCCGAGCACTGGGCAAACCCTTAACAGAGGATAATTACACTTTTTAATGGTGAGATTTCTTTTAGATAGTTTTAAGCTTTTTAGTTCAAAGAAGCAAACTGGCAAACATGTCAATATTTCCAAGAAAATTTATCTTATCCATATCAGTTAACTCTATTTGTATTTATTTCTAATTTTTTAAAAAATGTTTATTTATTTTTGAGAGACACAGAGACAGAGTGTGAATGGGAGAGGAGCAGAGAGAGAGGAAGATCCAGAATCTGAAGCAGGCTCCAGGCTCTGAGCTGTCAGCACAGAGCCCGACGCGGAGCTCGAACCCATGAACCGTGAGATCATGACCTGAGCCGAAGTTGTATGCTTAACCGACTGAGCCACCCAGGCGCCCCTATTTCTCATTTCTTAATTCATCACTTCAATGAATGTTTATGCACCAGGCACTTGCTAGACTCTGGAGATACGACATTGATCAGCTCCCTGCTCGTTGGGATTTAAATTATGAGAGTAGCTGACAATAAACAAATTGTCACACAGGTAAACGGTCACGTCACACGCTCATTAGATGCTCTAAAGGAAAGCGACATGATGTCTTGGGGCAGTTCAGTCTCCTGAGCAGGCCCAGTGGACGCTTTTCCAAGGAGTGACGGATGAAGGGGGCCTGGGAAACAGCAGGATTTCACAAGGGACAAGTCAGACTCAACACCGCTCACTCACATCACTGAAATCTTGATGAGGTTCAACGCTCAGGATGACAGCATCCCCTGAACGAACTGTTCAGGACTCATGGAACCCTTTCCTGAGGCTGATTTCTGGGAATGAATTCAGGCGTTGGGGAGTCTTAAGGAAGCAGGAGCGCAAAGACCACAGAACTCTGCTAAAATGTGGCAAAGGTCCGGAGAAACAGATTACATTGGCAGTGGATGGTGTAATCACCATCTCTGAAGATGAAGCATATAGTTCTCTAATGTCTGGCTGTGAAAATGTTGACAAAATCTGGTCTGAATCGCTGCGAGTAACCGAGAGCCTTTGAATGGCAAGAATTTCAAAGATCCGTATTATTTCAGATCTACTTCCAGAATACATTAGTTTCACTTTTAGTTTCAACGCACAGCGCGGCAAACATCTGCTGAATATACCTGCTTGTCTCTGTCTCTCAAATGTGTCTGCTGAGTTTGAACAAGACTCTGGGGGGCACCTGGGGGGCTCAGTCAGTTTAGTGTCTGACTTTGGCACAGGTCATGATCTCACAGTTCACGGGTTCGAGCCCCGTGTCGGGCTCTGTGCTGACAGCTCAGAGCCTGGAGCCTGTTTCAGATCCTGGGCTTCCCTCTCTCTCTCCCCCTCCCCTTGTCTCATTCTCTGTCTCTCTCATTCTCAAAAATAAATAAAGATTAAAAAAAAAAAAGACTCTCTGGTTACTTTCCAGGCCCTCATTCAAAGGCAAACATAATAATCTGGGTAAAGAATCAAATCTAAAATGAGGCCAAATCAGAGACCAGATTAACGGTATCAATCTAAGGAGACAGTTGATATGGCTGGTTTCATTTTCCTTTGTCTTCAGAAAAATATATTTAGGGAAACATTAAGGAAAATAGGGAGGAATCAGAAGGAAAGAAAAAGAATTTACAGCTAGAAGGGATTTTAGAGACAATCTCTTCCTGGCCTTTCAAGAGAGAAGTGCTACCCTGGTAGTTGGGGGCTGGGCTGCACTGAGAACACAGGGCCTCTGCTGCCCGCCCCCTCCCCCCCCTCCAGTTACCAACGGGCCCTCCAGCTGGTCCCCCCCCCAGCAGCCTCCCTAGTCTCACACACAGCAACATATTAACTGCCCCCGCTTAGACCGGCTCTCCGGTGCATAGACTGCTTTAATTCTCCACAGAGGCCAATTTGGCCGGGATATTTCAGCACCATTTAATAAACCATCCAGACAGTGTTCAGTATACTAAATGGACCCTCATGACTTGACTCTGAGATGGTCCAAAATCACCACTGGTAAGCGAACTGGCAAAGCTTCCTACGGAGGACATACGCAGGTCTGTTTAATTTTCACGGCGTTTTCATATAAATATTTTATAACAAATTATTAACCATCGAAATGTTTACCAACCAGCTTTATCTGGCTCACGTGATGTTAGGGAAAAAACATATTTTTTTGCTCTGTCGTGCCATGTACATAAAAACAGCACTAATTGTGACTATATTGGACCCAGGACAGCTTCTCGTCCTCATGAAAAGGCGCAAATGCTAATTACAAATCATTTTAGTTATTAAAAGCAGAATTCTATATATAAACTTGAGGAGGCATTTTCTCCAAATTCTGTATTTTGGGCAAACCCCCTGAAAAACAAGTAATAGTCACCAATATTTTAAAAGCAAGTCAAATGCTTAGATCACACTAAATTTTTCAATAAGATTTCAAAAGGAACTGAGATCAATTAAAATTACCCAGGCTAACTAGGTATGTGCGTTCTGTGGGCATGAATCTCTGGAGTTAAAGTCAATCGAGTCAATGTAGCAGGAAATTTTATTTCAGTTCTAATTCACAGAGTATCCTGCATGAATAAAATGGACTTGATAATGGTTATTAACTCACTTGCAAAAAAAAAAAAAAAGGCACAGGCAAAGCCCATCTAGTAGCAAATTTTAAAGTCTAATCATTCATAAAATAAATGTATCATACTATTATGCAGCCATTGTTTAAATGATGTATGTGGTCCTCTAAACCTCTGCACGCTTAAAAAATAAATTTGTAGCATCAAAATGGATTTGCCTCTGGAGGCCCAGAATGATTGGAAGATCATGACAGAACCACACAATGAAAACTCCAGTATGTTGTGCTATATACGTGTGCTTGCATGTCCTTTTACTCTGTTCCAGTTTATCACACTGAAGGGCAGACCGAAAGCTTTCACAAATTAGCTCCCAAACAAACAACCCCCCCCACAAACCCAACATATTCCAATTAACATAGACTGCTGAGACACCCTTAAACATGTAATCATGTGAGTATTTTGCAAGACATTTTCAGGAGCACTGAGAATTCAATATACTAGCTTGTCTCAGAGAAAGAAACCCGAACATCCCCCTCACCTTTGCGAGTGCAGCAACAAGGTAAAGGAGAGATTTCAGATTCAAGCGAATGGTATTTCAAAAGATGCCTCTCTCAGTCCTTAAGTCGACAAACAAAAAGTCACATGCTAACAACTCTTAGAGGGTTTTGCTCACTTATCATTACTCAAGATTCTCACACTCACATTTTTCATGCGCTTGGCAAATTTCCAAACCAAGGATTATGAAAACTACGAGAACTGAGATCCAAAGTTTGTTTGGAAACAAACTTTAAAAGTAGTCAGTTTCGTTGTTTGTCTCTTTTTGGTTGTCTCTATTTATTTATTTATTTATTTTACATGCGGCTCTAGGATTTAGGTCTCTTCATTTCAGCAATAAATACTGGAGAGGAGTTTCCTAACTTGGCTCATCCTTGAAAAGTATTACAGTCAGTCCAGGGGAGAAAGCATTTTCTGTCTGAAAAAGGAAACCGCAAGCCCCAGTTGTCTGCCACTGCTGGTGGTTTTCTAGAAGTAAAGCGATGGATTGAACAGTCTAAACAGTCACGTGTAGACATGTTTGTGGGTTGGAGATCGGTCACACCTTACAAAGCGTTCTTACTGAGTTTTCAAGAAATTTAAAAAAGTTAAAAGCGTCTGCATTAAGTCGGATATTGTAATCTGACACTAGGCTGAATTTGACTAAGTTTAAGTAACCCAAGAGGAACTGTTTCCTACTTTCTGTTAGAACAGTCTACAATGACCTGCAGTAACACTGCTGACGCAGAGGTTACTATCGGGCATTAGATGCTGCTATCAGGAAGTCAGTTGGGTTTCTAATCTTCCCCCCCCCCCCCCCCCTCCATGTGGTGGCACCGATCCCAAGTGTTAGTAAGAATTCAACCCTGCTCCCTCATTGTTTATAAAGGCAGGAAAAAACCGCAGGAAGAGCTAGAAAATGTACCCCAGGCCAACCAGGCAGCCCCTGTTCACCTCGACAAAAGGGCTGTGCGGTGGAAAAAACTTCTCGGTTATGGACCAACTCCCTCTGTAGCAGACAAACTTGCCTGTGAACATCTCTGGGGAGGCGCAAGGGCCCTTTCTACATGGAACCCAAGGTCCGTTTGACATTGGTTTAGTTCAGCATCACTTTACCTAGTCTGCTCCTGTAAGATGAGATGAGGCTCCACGAAGAACTTGACTCTCAGTTTGAGCCGGTAAGGGGCTAGCCCGTCCATCTGCTGGGAGATCCGATTTCTCAGATTTAGCCATAGACTTTCACCTTTGCTACCCGTAAACTGCAGTCCAAAATAATCAACTTCTATAATTCCCAGCCGCCTGCACACCTAAAACAAAAAAGGACGCAGCCTGGGTGAGCAAACAGTCCTTGCAAGTTAAAGCAGAACCCAAGGACTCCATCTGGCCCGAAGACTCCTGCCTTTTTGCAAAGTTCACTGAAGGTGTTATAATTCCTGCCTTGAGCTGCAACCGCAAAGTTCTAAGCTCCCAGGGCGCCTACACCAATAACAGAGGCTTGTTCTTCCCTGAGGAAGACATGCTCTACTGCAGCGAAGAAAAAGAGTCCTTAAAACTAGCCTCCCAGAAAGGCTGAGGAAGGGAATCTACAGGGTATTTTCCCTCTTATTCCAGTCACTGGAATTCCCTCCACCAGCACAAGCTGCACAGCTGATCTGGCAGATTATCTGGACAATTTTAACCATCTGGACTCCAAAAAAACAAACACACTGAGGAAACACGCCACAAGTGTCAGCGAAGCTCGCTGCAAGAGGTTTTCCAAACATCTCAGGTCGGGGTGGGGGGTGGGGGCACGGCGTTCCCCTGGAGATCAGATTTGCTGCCTGTCACACCCATATGCAGGGCTTGGAACCATTCTTCTTAACTCCGTAGGAAACGCGAGCTTTAAAGACAACGGAGGGGTGGATGGCCAAAAACCCAAGGTCCTCTGGAGCCCCGCACACCGGCAGGGGCAGGTGAATGGTCCATTTCGGAAGCACCAAGAGACAAGGGCTGGGCTTGTCTGCCAAGCAACCCTAGGGACCTGCGACGGCCAGCAGCCACCTCCTCTCGGGACTCAGGTGGCGCTGCCAGGCCCCGCGGGGACCCGAAAGGCGGCATCGTGCACACACCTGCGGCAGGTGTGCTGGGCCGCCTTCTTCCGGGAAAGTGCGGAGCTGGTGGGGGGGGGAGCGGCAGAGGGGGAGCCCTCCCCCCGACGCGCTCCCAGCGTGCGGGGACCGCGTGCCCCACGGCCGTGGGGAGGACGGGGCGCGGGCCGGGCGCCTGGGGCGCGCTACCCACCCCCCCAACCATCCCCCCGGCCGCCGCCGCAGCGCCGCCCGCCCCCTGGCAGGCGGCGCGCCCCGGAGCCCCGCGCCGCCGCGAGGCCCCTCCGCCTCGGGGGACCGGCCGGGGCCCCCGCCTGGCCCCTGGTCGTCACCTGGTTGAGGCAGTCCTCGCCATTGGCTTTCGCCTCCACCTCCACCTCCATCAGCACCGCGTCCGGCCTCGTCACATAGCACAGCATGGCTGGGGCCGCCGCTGCCGCCACAGCCGCCTCCTCTTTGGTGTGCGCGGGGCTGCCGCCTCGCCACCGCTCAGACCCAGCCCCGGGCTCGGCGAGGCTGGCCCTCGGGAGGCTGCAGCGCCGCAGACCCGTGCTCCGCGCCCCCGCGGCCCCCGCGCCGTCCCCGCCACCCCCTCGCCAGCCCGCCCGCCTGCCGGCTGCCCGGGTGTCCGCGGCCGCGCCGCACTCTAGCAGCCCGACTGCCTGCGGCGCTACAGGGACTCCTCTGATATAGTGGCCCCGCCCCCTCTGGCTGGGGCTCCCGCCAATCACGGCGGCCCCGCCCCTCCTCCGCCGCCCCGCTGGCCAATAGCGGCGTCCGCTCGGCCGCGGCCCGACCCGCCTGCGCCTGCCGAGTTTCCCCGGGCCGCCCGGGGAGGTGGCCGCCTGCGGACGCCGAGGGCTTGCGGGAGGAGGGCGGCCCCGGGACGCACCCGCCGCCTCTGCCCGCTGGGCGACGCTGCTCAGAGCGGGCAGGCGACCGCCCGGCGCGCGAAGGCCGGGGCGCCTCTCTTTCGGGCTGGAATTTACGGCGATGCAACGCCTCCGAGCTTGCCGCTGTTTTTCAGAAGGCTTGGGTCGATCCCGGAACGCGTTTCGGGAGGTGAACGTCAAAAGAAGAGCGAGCAACCCCAAAGCCGAAAGCAAACCATCTTCCCCTGGGGTTTGCCACCGTGGGTTGTTGGAAGGCGGAATGGTTGATCCTCATTTTAGACCTCGTCAGTGGAGAAACAAAGCCTGAGTGTAAAAGTTTTTGCAGTTGACCAATGACCCGGGGAACTTGAACTAGTGCTTCTCTATAGATCCTCTCTGGAGTCTTCTATGTACTGGTTGTGCTCAATCAAAACACCTTAGAAGGGCTCTCAGGCCTCTCTCGGGGTAGCGCAACTTACCTCGTGTGTTACTCACTCATTAAACGTTAATTGAGCACTTGGCTGTACTTCCAGTCCCTTCTGTGAGGCACCCAGATGTTATCTGCGTCTTGAAGGGTAGGGACTTATCTCTGAACCGAACAGGTAGTAAAGCCTCAGTAGTAGCTGTTAATAATTAAAGGTCTACGGCTCTTCACTCGCTTGTTCCTCTTCGCCAATACATTAGTTAGCCTACCTCTTTGGTTTCTTTGTAGGAGAAATGAGAAGAAGGGGTTTCGGTCTTGGACCCCTGAAAAATCGACTTCGTCTCTGAAGTTCGGTGTTGTCAACAGTAATATAGAAACCCCAATATCTGCCCTCCTCCCCCCCCCCGCCCCGTAATTGCTGTGAGGAGCAGCAGGTATGTTGAGGAAAGCATTTGAATGACCCTGTATTTACAGGGAGGTCTGTAATGTTACCTATCATTGCCTGCCAATGGTGTCTGTCCTTACCCTTCTCTTGGTTCTCCATGATCTCTGTCCCAGTGACCGTAATTGCTAAAGAAATAGGAAGGGCGTCATACCAGAAGGCTACAGGGAAGGATCCTATCACAGTCTTTCACTAAAGCCAACTATGAGTAAAACCATTAAGGAGTTAAAGCCCTTACCCCCAGTACCCCCAGAGCCACAGGCAGAGAGGTCTATGGACACAGCTTTCTTTGTGTCTTACCAGGAGAGCGAGGGCAAAGATGGGATCCAATGTATTGGTTAATAGTTTTGTTTATGAGCAATTAAGCTGGCTAACCTAGAGCCAGCTAACCAAAAGTTGGCTAACGTAAGCAAAAGGCACTCAAGTGCACACATTTTGGAACCCAAAATCAATGGGGACAAGGTACAGAAATGAATAGAGAGGGAGAAATAGTGGTTGACGGAAAACAAAAATAAACAACAACAGACAGTCAAAACCCAAGCAAGCAGAAACCAAGGCCAAATACTTGTTTTGTTGAGCAACTAGTTTAAAAATAACTTCTATTTTTGGTTTTGGCAGGGATATGTCTAATCCAAACCCAGCTTATGTCCTGCCATGGATGTTTAATAAAGACTCCAATTGTTTTTGAAATTAAGAATCACCAGGAGGGGCACCTAGGTGACTCTGTTGGTTAAGCGTCTGGCTTCTGCTCAGGTCATGATCCCATGGTTCATGGGTTCAGGCCCCGCGTCGGGCTCTGTGCTGACAGCTCAGAGCCTGGAGCCTGCTTCAGATTCTGTATCTCCCTCTCTCTCTGACCCTCCCCTGCTCACTCTGTCTCTCTGTGTCTCTCAAACATAAATTAAAAATAAAAAATAAGAAAGAATCACCAGGAAGGTGGGTGGGGGGCATGGGTGAAATAGATAAAGGGGATTAAGAGCACTTTCGTCATAATGAGCACTGGGTAATGTATAGAATTGTTCAATCACTATATTGTACTCTTGAAACCAATATAACACTGTATGCTAATTATACTTCCATAATAATAATTTAAAAAGGAATCACCAGATAAGACCAAAGAGGAGAGAGATTTCTTAAAACAAAACAAAGCTAAAAACATGAAAATGCACTTGAGGAGGTAGAAGAAATCCTGATGACTGAGAAGAAAAATAATATAGTCTTCTGCTAGTATATACAGAAAATATGAGACCATCATTTCCCTCTCTCTCTCTCTGTCTCCCACCCCCCTTCTCTTCTCTCTCTCTCTCTCTCTCTCTGGTCTTCCTCTTTCCTTCCTAATTTCATCCTAGAGATAGGGACAGACTGGTTAGCTAGGGAATGAGAGGGCTGGAGTTTGCTGGTAACTGGGTGGGAAAGCACATTATGTTTAAAGACCTGGTTAGGGAATAGAAAGCCTGCAGAATTACTTCCTAAGAGGATCCCACCATCTGGCAACACTACTAAACGTCTCGAGCTAGTTTGAAGCCCCAGCTGGGTCTAACTGCAAAATAAGAGACGCTGAACACCTTAGCCCCGGGGTGGTGACTTTACTGGGTGGTGCAGTGACTGAAGCCGTTCTAAATTAGCCAGAGAGGTGGTGCTACCTCTTATGTGTGTCTGCCGTCTTTTGCCGGCAATTAGCTAGCACCTCTTAAAGGATGAAAATGAACCTGCCAAGTAAAAGGATTGTCTGCATGAAGGTAGAATTTTAAAATAGAAGCTATAACTCAGCGGTAGAGTTGGCTTAGCCAGGGGAACCCCGGCTGTTCGAACTCACCCAAGCGCTACAGTTTTTTTCTGTCTCCTACACTAGGGCTCAAGCCTGAACGCCAGATAATATTTGAAGGATGTGATGTGATGTGATGTGATAGTTGACTGGCTGCAAAATTTTTCTTCTGGTTGGGCGCGAGGTCTAATCTGGCCGGCTGGGAACATGTCCTTGCTTATTTCTACACCAGCCCCGCCCACGCCGCTGCAGACACCCTCTGCTGGGTCAGAGGAAAGGCCCTTCTCTTTACCTCTCCCCCTTCATCTGTGGGAGCATCGACAGAAGAAGGATGAGTGGTTCCTAAAAAGCTGTCTTTCTGCTTTCACACATTATTCAAACTGATTATTCTCATAAGCAATGCTTCGTAAAGCACAAGTGGGTTAGAATGTGTTGAGTGAGCTGAAGTCTCTCTCATTTGAAATATTATCCTTGTAAAATCAGGGGTGGTTTAATTTGATCCTGGCCTCCCATCAAAGAAGAGCGTCTTGTTTCCAAAACTGCCTGTTCAAGTAGAGGAAAAAATGGAGAGAGGGAAGAGGCAACGCCCTGAATTACAAAATCTGGAACATATATAAAGGTTTCGTCTTTGTTACTGTGCAGTTTAAATGATTTTACTTTAGTTGTGGGAGTAGTTCATGTTCACGGGAGACTACTCGGAAAAGACAAAATAGTAGAAGGAAAGAAAAGAAATGAGGTGCCTATAATGTTGTCAGGCATTTCCGGTTAGCATTGATGTTTTACTTTTGTACTGTGCATATGACATGTGCTGTAAATCTTGATTGTGACATCATCAAATACTGCCCGTGAACCTCTGGATATATATCGAGAGAGCAAGAGACGTGTGGGGTGGGGAGTTCCCCATCTAAAGGTAATATTATGAATATTAGGAAAATCATAAACAGAAAGAAAAAATTTTCCTGAAAACATTCCAACTATTAATGTGTCTTACTGCCTTTTTTTTCCCTTCCTCCATTTGTTTTCCTTCTCACTGCTGGCATGCCCTGAAATGTCACGTTTTGTGATAACGCATACTTCTTTGGCATGGACCATTTAGTTGAGATATCTTCAGGGAACTCATTTCCAACCCGGTGCCTTTTGGGTAACCACAAAAATGTTTAATATTTTGACACCTAGCTTTTATTTGTAAGGATGGTCAAGAATTAGGCATGTGCTTTTACAGTTGCTTCTCAAGTCTGGTGACAGGCAGGTGCTGATCCACCATCCTTCTGACCTTGAATGAGGCTGGGTGGATACCGGGGAAGCCATTGGAGCCAGGAAACAGACCCAATCAGCCCAAGGCTCAGACTTACAAAACTATCCCAACCAGTGGTGTTCTAGCCAGCTGATCTGTAATGACATGTCTGCTCTGTCCCTCATACCACCTGGGCATGCCCTGCTGTGAGAGACAGAGGGATCACCATGATGTATCACGTGCGTGGATATGACACAGAACTTGGTGGGGGTGACCATTCCCAAGATTCAGTGGCACATTTAGAGAGCACCAACTTTCCACAGAAAAGGTGACGACTATTAGAAATGCTATAGAAATTCCAGAAGAACATGAAAACATCCAACATCTGGGGGCGGGACCAACAAGATTGAAAACAAGGTAATGAAAACGAGGAGAACTGTGGAAAGAGGCAACTTCTCACTAAACCTCCATTACACCAGCTCCTCCTGGCTCATTTATCCTTGCTGACATTTGCATTGTTTATATCGCTTGCTATGCAAATCTTCCCCCCACTTCAGTTATTCAATATTTTGTTCTCACCGTGTCCTTAGAGATGGTGATTATTTGAAAAAGACTTGAAAACAGGTCTAATTCCTCCCTGGCAGCCCTTCAGTGGCTATAAGTAACAAGCACGCTCCAGGAATTGCTGTGTCCTCTCCTCTGTGTTCAGAATTCCTGGGAGACCCGAACCGGAAGCCAGGACAAGCCAGGGGAGGGGAAAAATTCCTGTCTCTCCCACAAGGGACCTGGAGCTCAGACCGTCGTCAGACGTTCCCTCCACAATGGACATTTCAATACAGGAGCTCAGAAACCCAGCAATGATTAGTGGGGGGTGCACGCATTTCCTAGATCGCCACAAGCCGGAGACCTTGCCCTTCCTTGGGTCCAGGCTTCTGGGAGAAGAGGCATCTGCGCATGTGCTCCCCAGTGGTTGGTGTGATGCTTGCTGTCCACCAAGAGCTACGCCTACATGGGGACCATGAGGCCCAGAGAGCAGACCAGGCCTTGAGCTGACCTACCTAGTTTCTGCGTAGTCATGCTTAGTTATCTCTTACTCCTTTGTAAAACTTGGCCAAGCAGCCCAGCCCTGTGCTAGCTTTATAGAGATTATGGTGAGAAGATGGTCTCAGGACTTCACTTGGGTCTGAGTTCTACAGTAAATAGAACACCTGCTGGGCCAATGTGGAGGCAACAACAGTAATTACAAGAGAATAATTCTAGACAAAGGTGAAAAACCCGGTCACCCTGCCTACGTGGGATGTCCACTCCCTAGTTCTCATCTTGGAGGTGAGGTTTGTAATTTTGGTCAATGTCTTAGTCCACTCGGGCTGTCATAACAACACACCGGAGACTGGGTCGTTTGAGTGACAGAAATGTGTTCTATCAGAGTTCTGGAGACTGGGAAGTCCAAGATCAAGGTGACAGCATGGTCAGCTTCTGGTTTGCTCTCTTCCTGCGTCCTCACATGGTGAAGAGGAAGAGAAAGAGAGAGAGAAAGAAGCAAGCTTTCTGATGTGTCTACACATCACGCTAATCCCGTGATGAGGGCCCCACCCTCCTGATCTCATGTAAATCTAATCACCTCCAAAGGCCCCCCCACCTCCAAATACCATCACACCAAGGTGTAGGGCTTCACCATGTGAAATTAGGGGGGACACTATTTAGTCCCTATTATTCAGAAATATCAGCAACTCTGTATATCCCTACATGCATTTCACATCTTAACCTATTTGCTGATAATGAGTAAACTTGAATACCTATCAATTACCTGACTTGGGGAACCAGTGATAAATAGCTCATCAATGGAGGTTTGGTTCATGTTTTCACTGAGCAATATAGTAACTTGTTAGCTAAAGGACAATTCTTTCTAGCACATGTTTACAGGATATGCAAGTGTTGATTGAGGGGCACGTGTGCTATGGAATTTCCTACTGTGAATTGTATTTGTCCAAGCTAAAGGCAGTTAAAGGGTAAAGATATGCAAACCAGCCAACAAGATACCTATAAGGAGCGGATAGCTTTGGCAGTGCGCAGTGCATAAATTTCCTCATTTTTATTATTATTATTATTGGTGTTATTATTATTATTCATTGCTATGAACCTTCATTTGGCTTCAGCATTCACTCATGTATTCAACAAATGAATGCTATGCCAGGCATTGGTGATAGAGCAAAAACAAAGCTACCTCATGAAACTTACATTCCAGGAAACAGCCCATAAGCAGGATAACTAAGTAAATTGTAAAGGCTAACAAAAAAGTGAAGCAGGCAAGGGGACAAGAAGCAGGAAGGTTAAAGGTGGGGTATGATTTGCAATTTTGGGTAGATTGGCCATGGAAAGCTCAAGGAGAAAGTCACAGAAGCAATACTGAAAGCACGCAAGGGGTGCCTGGCTGGCTTAGTCGGTAGAAGTTTCATCTCTTGATCTCAAGGTCGTGAGATTGAGCCCCATTTTGGGTCGTAGAGATTACTTAAAAATAATAAAAAGAATGCCAGGGATGCTCAGATGGAGTCCTGTGGATGAATATCTATGGGGAAAGCCTTTCTGGAAAAGGAAGTGTCAGCACAAAAGCCTTCAAAAGGGCTGTGGACACAGCAGGGGGAGGAGGAAATGAACTTGGGGGTAAGGAGGGAGTTAACCAGACAAGTGACATCGGAATCTGAATTACATCCGTTGTTAAAAATTACTGAGGGGAAGGGGAAAAAATAGTTAAGAAAAGGAGGGAAGCAAATCATAAGAGACTCTTAAATACTGAGAACAAACTGAGGGTTGATGGGGGTGGGGAAGAGGGGAAATAGGTGATGGGCATGGAGGAGGGCACTTGTTGGGATGAGCACTGGACACCAACTTGACAATAAACTATAAAAAATAAAAACAAAGTTCCCATAAAAAATTACTGCATGTATTTCCCTCAGATTTAAAAAATAAGGTCCAGTAGACTTAAACCCTAAACAATATCGATAATTGGCAGATGGTCTCAGCTCAAAATTCTTACATTTGAACCTACCTTCTCCTTCCAGATATTGAAAATTAAAATCCATTTCTACTTTCTTTCTTTTCTATTAACCTAAAAAAAACTTTTCTTTCCATCTTTTTCTCAGAATCTGGCCACCAATGGTAAATACAAGGAAGACAATGTTTAAATACCAAATCTCTTTATCCCGGGGTACAATTTAGATGGAAAGCCTTGTAACAGAAAACTCTAATTAGCTTCATTGTAATAGATTAGGGCAAATAGTACTCATGAAAACAAGATTCCACTTAGGTTGATATCACTGTTCTTGTTGTGGCTAAAAGATATTTTGATTTATCATAGACAGATTGCCCAAGGCAGGTGCCAGATCTGAGGACTGTGATAGATGAAGAATCAGGAACACTTCTGGGTGCTTTGAGAATAATACGGTTCTCTCCCTTCGCCAGCCCCTGTCAATAAGAGATCTTTCTCAGATTGTAGTTATTTTTAACCAGTTTCAAATATACGTGTGTGTGTGCGTGTGTAATCTCATCTGTAGTTATTTTTAACCAGCTTCATATACATATATATTTAAAAAATCTCATCCAGCTGTAAAAACACTTACTTGAAAAACTGCAAGCCTGAGATAGAACATGAATGCAAGGTATAAAATGAAATAATGTAAGCAAAAATACTCAGAAGAGAAAAAGTGATGGTCAAATGTACAGTGGTAAAATGATATTCCTTTAAATTCCCACCTATGTCATGTGCCTTTGGCATTCATTTGATGTTCTGATGTGTAAATCAGTTCTCCTGGGGTGCAATTCCTGCTACTGGATCCCTGAGCAAATTGGAGATATTTGTAGAGTACGACCAGTTAGGTTGTTACTTATTTAAAATGTAAAATTGTGTTGCGCCATTGGAATTTTAGTGTGTGTCATGGAAAGCAACGCATATATTACCAATAATTAAAACTATCCTAAGGGGCGCCTGGGTGGCTCAGTCGGTTAAGCGTCGGGCTTCGGCTCAGGTCATGATCTAATGGTTCGTGGGTTCGAGCCCTGCATCGGGCTCTGTGCTGGCAGCTCAGAGCCTGGAGCCTGCTTCAGATTCTGTGTCTCCCTCTCTCTCTCTGCTCCTCCCTCTCTCATGTTTTGTCTCTCAAAAATAAATAAAAATTAAAAAAAAAAACCTGTCCTAAATATTTACAGTGGTGCCTTGCAATTCATAGGTTATGTTAACAAGGCCCTCTGACACATTTTTTAAGGTTTTAAAAGCTAGGTTTTATTATTGAAAAATTTTTTATTTGACATAATTTTAGACTTATAGAGTAGTAAAAAAAAAAAAAAAACCAAAGCCCTCGAATATCAATACCTGATTAGAATAGTTTTATTCTTCCTTCTTTTCGTGTATCTTTTTCCTGAATTGTATGAGAGTAAATTGCAGACACGATGCTACCTTGAACCCTAAATACTTCCAAAGTAAGTAGTGATTCAAATAATTGTCCACATGTTCCCAAGTAAGGATATGATCTTGCAGAATCATCCGTGATTATCCTAACGGGGAAGTTCTCATTGGTGCAGTGCTGTTGCTTAACACACAGTCCTCATTCCTGTTCCACCAATTCTTCCATTCCTGTCTTTTGTGCCAAAAGAAAGACACTGGATTATTCACTGGGTTCAGATGTCCAGTCTCCTTACTTTCCTTTGACCTGGAACAGTTTGTGAGTGTCTCATGGGCACTGTGAAGAGTACAGATCTTGTAGAATATTCCTCAATTTAAGAATGATCATTTATTAGGTAAAAGCAAAAAAACCCCTAAAAACCAAAACCAACCAAACAACAACAAAACCCAGCATGTAACCATATAATACATGTAGCACCATGTAACATACGTTCAAAAGAAGTATACATATTTTATAAAAGCCCATGGTGTCCCTGAAACATGCTCTTGCCATTTTCTAAATCATGTATCATATAAGAGGCTTTCACACTTGGAATGTTACTTGGAGGGCCTAAGAAAAAGGTTAAGCCTTGTGCCTTTAATTGCAGTGGCAATTTGATTGCCGTGATCAAATTCCAATCAGATGGGTTATGAGTCCACGTTGTTAGGGGCTGGCCGTTCCTCACTGGCCTAACCTTCAAAAGGCAGGGTTTTCAGAGCTGCACCAGCCCTCGCTGGATACTGTGATTCAAAGAAATCAAACCAGGGGAGCCTGGGTGGCTCAGTTGATTAAGCTTCTGACTTCAGCTCAAGTCCTGTCTCACGGTTTGTGAGTTCAAGCCTGGCGTCTGGCTCTGCAATGACAGCTCAGAGCCTGGAGCCTGCTTCGGATTCTGTGTCTCCCTCTATCTGCCCCTCCCATGCTCACACTCTGTCTCTCTCTCTCTCAAAAATGAATAAAACATTAGAAAATTAAAAAAAAAAAAAGAAAAAGAAGCAGGAAAAACTTGCCAGCATCACTGGTCCAGAGCAGGCAAGTCCTGTGTAGGTGGTTTTGAAAACCTTGGCCTGAGCTGACTCTCAGGTGCTCCCAACCTTCTCTCCGTATGGCACAAGGACGGAGACTCTCCCGCAAGCCTCTGAGAGTGAACAGTATGTGGGGGCTCGGGGACCTCCATACTCCACCAAAGTAACGGAAGAAGAGAACAGACAGCAGACAGAATCGACTCCGAGTTACCAACGGAGCCGACCGAGGCTTCAGGATGACCCGGTAGCTCCTTCTCTCCCTCCTTCCCTCACAGCGCATCTAAGTTCAAGAACCAGCAGTCATATCACTAGAATGTAAAACACACACCAGATCCATGTAGGAACATAACCTGGAAGGAAATACACCCAAATGTGGCCTGTGATTGTTTTGATTGGCAGGAATTTATAAGAAGAAATTCTTATAGAAATGAGCTACCTAGTTTTCTTTATTTTTGAACTTTCCTTTAAACGAGTGGCCATTACTTTTTGTTATCTAAAAATAATACTTAAAAATAGTGGAGTGTTATAGTTCCATAGCATTACTTTAAGTATTAGTTATTTTAAATTTTTTTCATTTTAATGCTTATTTATCTTTGAGAGAGACAGAGCATGAGTGGAGGAGAGGCAGAGAGACAGACAGGGAGACACAGAACCCGAAGCAGGCTCCAGGCTCTGAGCTGTCAGCACAGAGCCTGATGCAGGGCCTGAACTCACAAGCGTGAGATCGTGACCTGAGCCAAAGTTGGACGCTCAACCGGCTGAGCCAGTCGGGTGCCTCTTAATGAGGTGTTTTAAACAAACCAAAG
Organism: Helogale parvula; assembly: GCA_004023845.1. Lineage (NCBI taxonomy): Eukaryota > Metazoa > Chordata > Mammalia > Carnivora > Herpestidae > Helogale > Helogale parvula. Next base: position 156,563 of record PJEM01000972.1, read on the forward strand.
AAATAAAACTTTGATATGGGCCTCCACTATAAATAGACTTGAACTCCATTACTTGTACTTCAAAGGATAAATATTAATATTATTCTACCTGATCTGTCAATTAAAGATACTAATTAAGTATTCAAGTTCTTTCTCCAAATAATGCCTAACAGGTATTTATACTTGGACAAGTAGGTTACTGAAAAAGTACTAGGGAGTTCTTACAGTCTTTAAAGTCTACTAAACTCAGGTTTCTTATTTTTTAAAAATCTCGTATGTTCTAATTATCTGAAAATCATTTTAAGCCTTGTTAGTTATAATAATATCATCTCAGTACCCCAGGACCTCTTTGGGGTTATTCCTATAACACCGACATGTGGTTTCAGATAAAAAGGCAGGAGCAAGCTCTATAAGGCCAAAGAGATTTTCACGTAGAAGGATGAGTCATTATATATACACAAGCATCAAGTGTATATCTTAATATGACAATGCCTGAGATTTCTTTGGAGAGAAATAAAATGATGCTTTCTCTAAGGACTTATGAGCTAAGGGAAGCAGTAGGTCATTTGTAACCCAGCCTGCCATGCTTCATATCCCTTGACTGTAAGATCTTTCTGCTGTAAGTTCTCGCTTAGAGTCTTTTATGCAACACTCACACAGATAAAATGGAAACATGGTCAGTGTAGATTGCTAACTGATGGGCTAGGAAGGTGCACTCTTCTGGATTTTAGTGCTGACCTTGCAAGAAGTACCGATGTCACAACGCAAGGCTCAGTTTTCAGAGCTGTAAAATGGAGTAATACCTGTCTTCTGTTGATACTGGATTGTCATAAGATTTAAATGAGATAAGTTACATGAAAGCACTATTGAAATATAAAGCAGACATATTTTCCTTAATGTAGAGCAGAAGATATACTCAAGTTTCTGTTTCTTTTCAGTTTATTTACTTATTTTGAGAGAGAGAAGAGTGAGAGCACAAGTAGGAGAAGGGCAGAAAGAGAGGGAGAAAGAGAGAATCTCAAGCAGACTGTTTGCTGTCAGCACAGAGCCTGACATGGGGCTTGAACTCATGAACCATGAGATCATGACCTGAGTCAAAATCAAGAGTTTGCCACTTAACTGACAGCCACCCAGGCACCCCAAGTTTCTCTTTCTTTTTTTTAAGTTTATTTATTTATTTTGAGAGAGAGAGAGAGAGAGAGAGAGAGCGAGCGAGCATGAGCAGGGGAGGGGAGAGAGAGTCCCAAGCAGGTTCTGTGCGGTCAGCAAAGGGCCAAATGCAGAGCTCGAACTCACAAACCAAGAGATCATGACCTGAGCCAAAGTTAGAACCTCAACCGACTGAGTTACCCAGGCGCCCCTGTCATCTTCAATTTCTTTCATAAGCTTTCTACAGTTTTCAGTGTATAGATTTTCTTTTTGACCTCTTTGGTTAGGTTTATTCCTAGGTATTTTATGGTTTTGAGGGCAATTGTAAATGGGATCAATTCCTTGATTTCTCTTTCTGTTACTTCATTATTGGTGTATAGGAATGCAACCAATTTCTGTACACTGATTTTATACTCTGTGACTTTGCTGTATTCATGGCAGTTCTAGCAGGTTTTTGGTGGAATCATTTGGGTTTTCCATGTAGAGTAGCATGTCATTCGTGAAGAGTGAACGTTTGACCTCCTCCTTACCAATTTGGATGCCTTTTATTCCCTTGTGTTGTCTGATGGCTGAGGCTAGGACTTCTAATACTGTGTTGAATAACAGTGATGAGAGTGGACATCCCTGTCATGTTCCTGACCTTAGGGGGAAAGCTCTCAGGTTTTCCCCATTGAGGATGATATTAGTGGTGGGTCTTTCATATATTGCTTTTATGATCTTGAAATATGATCCTTCTATCCCTATTTTCTTGAGGGTTTTTTATCAGGAAAGAATGCTGTATTTTGTCAAATGCTTTCTCTGCATCTATTGAGAGGATCATGTGGTGCCTGTCCTTTTTTTTTATTATTTTTTTATTAATCAATGTGCATTACATTGATCAATTTGCAGATACTGAACCAGCCCCGCATTCCAAGTATAAATCTCACTTGATTGTGGTGAATAATTCTTTCAGTGTATTGTTGGATCCTGTTGGTTAGTATCTTGTTGAGGATTTTTGCATCCATGCTCATCAGGGAAATTCGTCTGTAGTTCTCCTTTTTAGTGGGGTCTGGTTTTGGAATCAGGTAATGCTGGCCTTATAGAATGAGTTTGGAAGTTTTCCTTCCATTTGTATTTTTTGGAACAGCTTCAAGAAAATACGTGTTAACTCTTCTTTAAATGTTTGGTAGAATTCCCCTGGAAAGCCATCTGGCTTTCTTCCTATTTCAGTTTTGGTAGCTTATATGTTTCTAGGCATTTGTCCATTTCTTCCAGATTGTCCAATTTATTGGCATATTAATGGTCATAATGTTCCCTTATTATTGTTTGTATTTCTGGCATGCTGGTTGTGATCTCTCCTCTTTCATTCTTGATTGTATTTATTTGGGTCCTTTCCTTTCTCTTTTTGATCAATCTGACTAGTAGTTTACCAAGTTTGTTAATTCTTTCAAAGAACCAGCTCCTGGTTTCATTTATCTGTTCTACCATTGTTGGGTTTTTTTGTTTGTTTGTTCCTGTGTTTGTTTTCAGTAGCATCTAATCTTTATTATTTCCCATCCTCTGCTGGTTTGGGGTTTTATTTGCTGTTCTTTTTCCAGCTCCTTAAGGTGTAAGGTTAGGTTGTGTATCTGAGATCTTTCTTTCTTCTTTAGGAAGGCTTGGATTGCTACATACTTCCCTCTTATGACTACCATTGCTGCATCCCAGAGGTTTTAGGCTATAGTGTTATCATATTTTCCTTTTGTTTTTTATTAATATGTGAGAAAATATTTAGCCTGGGCTACATTTGCTGATATTGGACTTGATTTATCATTTTATTGAATGTCATGCATGGTCCTAAATGAACTTCCGCCTTGGGCTCTTGTAAAGGAGGTCTGTCCATGGTATTCTCCACAGGGACCAGAGTTCATTCAGCAAGGTCACGGTCACTAATGTAATCCAAATAGGCGGCATGTTAGCTAAACAGCAAAAAAAGCACTTTCAGACCATGTGTAGAGACGAACTCAATCTAAATAAATCTAGATGCGCAACCATGGACTGTAGTTCTATATCAAGGCTATTTTTATTGGCATTTCCCCCCCCCCTATAAATTACTAAAAAGAAATCACTAGACAGTTATGATGACAGTTTCACTATTTAGGGACTTAGCTACACTTTTAACTAAGACAAACAGAAGAACCTATAGCAAGATGGTCTTATGCTAAATGCTTTCTTTGAAGAGCTAGCATTATGGACATTAAGAGTATATATGTGGGGTTCTATAATTATATAATTCTTTATAATTATTCCAGCCCTAGAATTTTCCCCTCCTGTTTTATCTTTTTCTTTCAGTAAAAGGCTGTCTTTCCCTTTTCAGTCCCCACCTTCCTGATTGTGACTTAAATTGTACATTATACAGGTTTTCAAAGGGTGAGCTGCTGCACATTCTAAAGTTAAACAGATGTGAGGAAGCGAAGCATCTTATTTTTGTGATTTTCATGTGTGGTAAAAAAAAAAAAAAGAACGGCTTTCCCCTCTCTTTGTGGAAAAGAATCTAGTAGCATGGCCTTTTTTCCTCAATCAGAGGTTATTTTCTGGGCCCCCAATCCAACTCTGAATAGTTGATACTCTTCAAAACTCTTAGTGAATAGAATCATTACTGATTGTTATTTTACATCTGCAGTTTCATTATCTGGTTCCCTCCACCTCCAACCATAGCTTTTTCTCTTCTGGTCTAGAATGTAGAGAATGGGGTGTCATCTGGGCTAGTATGATCTGAGTTCTCATTGTTCCGTAATGCATGCAGCAGGCTAAATTAGTCCTTTCAGAACTATTCGACAGATAGTAGGGGTACATTAAACTCTTTTTCGAGTTATTAAATGTTCAATTTGCAAAGCAAATTATATTTTAGCAATCTTATGAATAGATTCCTCTTAATGGAATCATTATAAAATAAACTTTCTATTTTAGAATAGTTTGCAAAGACAGCACAAAGAGTTTCCATATACCCTTTACCCATTCCCCCTAATGTTAGCATGGCATGTTTGTCACAACTAAGAAACTGACATTGGTACATTTCTATTAATGAAACTGTAGACATTTTTTTTTCACCAGCTTTCCCAGTAATATTCTCTTTCTCTGCTAGGAACACGTCACAATGCCACATTACATTCAGTTGTCGTGTATCCTTAGTCTCCCCTGATCTGTGACAGTGTTTCTGATTCTCTTCACTTTTCGCGACCTTGACAGTTTTGAAGGGTGCCGGTTGGGTGTTTTGTCAAATGCCCTTCAGTGGGAGTTTGTCTGATGCACAGAAGTAAGGTACCATTCTCATTGTATCATATCAGGAGATAGAAGATATCCACTTGATTTACTGCTAACCTTAATCTCTTGATTATGATAATGTATACCAAGTTAATGTAATTATCTTAATGGAAAAAAAAGAGAACTATCAACACAGACCCCTGAGATAGCAAAGTTACCTATCTGCAAGCATGAACTTCACACATACGAAGTATTAATGTTAACTACAATAATTGCATAAAACGTTCAGATAACGACTGTGCACTCATTTGAGTGATATTTCCTTCTCTCCTTTAAATGAATTACTATTTAATTTTTTTAATGTTTATTTTTGAGAGAGAGAGAAAGAGAGAGAGAGAGAGAGAGAGAGAGAGAGAGAGAGAGAGAACAAGTGGGGAAGGGGCAGAGAGAGAGGGAGACACAGAATCTGAAGGAGGCTTCAGGCTCTGAGTTGTCAGCACAGAGCCCCATGGAGGGCTTGAACTCATGAACCATGAGGTCATGACCTGAGCCAAAGTCGGACGCTTAACAGACTGAGCCACCCAGGCGCCCCTCTTTTAAATGAATTATTAAATGTTATCACTTACCTTAAAATGTCTGTGCAGAGACTACATGAGAATGTGTATTATTTCTGTGTTTCCTTTTTCATATTACAGTAGAAAACTTCATACAAATAAAAATGTCAAATCATCTTCACAATAACATTGAAGAAACATATTAACAACCCCCAGACTATAGTAAGTCACTTCAGTTGTAATAATTGTGTAGATATGTATAAGTATCTTCTACTTTTCAAATGACAACATTTAAAAATATTTTTGGCATCACACCATAGCCTACATGGCATGCAATCCAAAATGGCACCTTTCAGTGTTGGTTTTCTGTTTGTTTGTCTTTAATGTTTATTTGTTTATTTTGAGAAAGAAAGAATGAGCAAGGGAGAGGCAGAGAGAGAGGGAGAGAGAGTGAATCCCAAGCAGACTCTGAGCCTGACGTGGAGCTCGAACCCATGAACCATGAGCTCATGACCTGAGTCAAAATCAAGAGTCATATGCTTAACCAATTGACTTCCCAGACACCCCTGAAATGGCACCTTTGTATAGAGTGGAACACTGAAAATTTGGTTCAGCATTCTCATTTAATTTTCTGTTTTAGCTCATTTAGATTTGTCATCTAAATCAATAATATATCCTCAAAGTTTTAGACATTTTGTCTCAAGCATTTCATTTTCCCCACTGGCCAATATCCTCAATTTTGTAGGCTATCAAGTAGGATATTCAAACGTTTCCCCCCAGTTTTAATTTTTTAGTTTGAAATAATTTCAGAAATGCAGAAAGTTGCAAGGATAGTACAAAGATCTCTTTATTCAGAAACTGTTCAGTTTCCCCTTCAGCCAAATTACCCAATTGTCAGTATTTTACTGTATTTGCTTCATTAGTCTCTGTGTGTGTCATGTTTTTCTATACTATTTGAGATTAGATTAAAGCCATGAGTCCCCCTTATCCTTCAACACTTCATTCAGTATATATTTCCTAAGAACAGGGCATTCCCTTAAACAACCACAGTAGAACTCATTAAAATCAGGAAATGAAATTAATAAATGTTATGATCTAACCAGCACACCTTATTCAAACTCTGCCTATTATCCCCGTAAAGTCCTTTATAGCAAAAATAAGATAAAACAGATGAGAAGAATCCAGTCCAGGGTGCAATCTGGGATCACATATGGGCACATAGTTTCAGCCTTTCTTTAATCTGGAGTAGTTCCTCACTGTGCATTCTGTGACCTTGACAGTGTTGACAAGTGCAGACCAGTTTTTTTGCAAAATGTCTCTCAACTGGGCATGTCTAAGGTTTCCTCCGATTAGATGTCAGTGCGTTTTATTTTGGGAGAAGTTAACATTGGTCACTTGGTTAAGGTGGCGCCTACCCAGTTTTTCTCTATAAAGATGCTATTTCGCCCTTTGTAATCGATAAGTATCTTATGGGAGGATATTGTGAAATTATGTAGATATCCTATTTGTCACCAAACTCTTACCTGGTAATTGTTAGCATCCATCGATGATTCTTGCTTGAATTAATCACTCATTGCTTTGCTGTCTGTCAAATGGTGACTTTTCTGCCTCCATCATTTCTTCTACATTTGTTAGTATTCTACTACAATGAAGAGATTTTCCTTCTCATTTGTTTATTTACCTACTTATAACAGTGGAGACTTGTAGAGTCCTATTTTATTCAGTGGGTCATAATTTTTTATTAATATTATTTATTTCAACATTAAAATTATGCCAGAATTGGTCAGTAGCAATCCCTTAAGCTGTTTTGTGTGTCCTTTTGACATGGCCTTTGGCCTGCTTTGAACAAACACTTCTTTCCGGTGCAAGATATTGCAGGGTCATCTTTTATTTTCTTTTCCGACCCAAAAATTGGCCATTTCTTCAAGGGGTCCTTGTTGTTTTTAGTGGAGAATAACACCTAAAAATATTGGGGCGCCAGGTAGGCTGACTGTTACTGGGTGTCTTTTCTTCTTGGCCATGTCAGCAGACAGAGCTAGTGTGTGTGTGTGTGTGTGTGTGTGTGTGTGTGTGTCTGTGTGTGTGTGCACGTGCGCGAGCGCGTGCTGTAGGCTGAGTTCCCTGAGACTCAAACCCTGAGAAAGACATTAGTGAGCAGAAAGGTTAACAGGGAACACTCTAGGGAAGAACTCCTCTGTATTGCATGGGAAGCAGGACTGTGCAAAAGGAGAAGATGGGCTCTGATGTGGAATCTACAAGGTCTCGGCTGACCCCAGGGGAGCGCTGATGCTGGATGGTCCTTCAGAGTTGTTCTGGGTTGGGGTGAGAGGTTCAGGCCTTTATCACCTTCCATCTATCATCCACTGGACACAGGCTGCCAAGAGAAGGGGTCATGAAGTCAGGCAATTCTGAAGAGGGCTGACAGCTGAACGCTGTTAGTCAACACCATTCCTGTGCATTTTTGGCAATAAATCCCAGTCCAAAAGAAATCCGGGCAGCAAGTAGTGCTTATGCCAAATCCACATACATGCTTACCTCTGTCTGTAGATCTGTCTGCCATCCATCCATCCATCTACCTATCCACCTACCTGTCTTAAAGTGTATAGTGATACTTCCAATTTCAATCCAACACCACACATTTCAGTCTATAATTTTTCCTCTTTATTGGTAACTCTCATTTCTGATAATGGGAAACCCAGCACCCACTTTCATTCTAGACTCAGTCTCTTAGAATTCACTGGAAGTATGGCTGAGCCATTATGAAACTGACTCCTTAAGTTAACAAATGCTTGACTGTTCTACCCCAGTGAAACTCCGTTTAACCTGAATGATTTATGAGGCTGTTTTGCATAGTTGACCCATCACAGCAAGACTAGATATGACGGGTGCAAACAGGAATGAATTCTTGCAGTTGAGCAGAAGGGACGGACCAGGAGTGAACGAAAGTACCCTCTGTAACAACACCCCCTGAAACCCACTCCCCTGGCCATGCTTACACTGCCATTTAACAAACCTGATTCCCATGAAGAGCCATGATTCCCTGAATGTCCATGCTCAGAAAGGAGGCCACGCCTTTTCCTGTCTATCCAATCAGCATATACTATTCTACCTACATACCCAGTGACGTCATGACCCTTATCCTTACCCTGTCCCAACCCTTAGGGGAGGTGGATTTGAGAAATTGTCTCCCCTCTTCTTGCCTGGCGCCTTGCAATGTATCTTTTTCTCTGCAAAAGGCTGGTTGATGGTTTCTCCCATCTGATCAGTTACAATTCGACTGCACAAGCAAACCTACTAACTAGCATTCAAAAACTTTTTAAAAATATGTTTTAAGTTTATTGTTTTTGGGGGGCAAAGAGTGAGAGAGGACAAGGAGGGGAGGGGCAGAGAGTGAGAGGGAAAGAGAGAATCCCAAGTGGGCTCCACACTGTCAGTACAGAGCCCCATGCAGGACTTGAATTCACGAACTGTGAGATCATGACCTGAGCCCAAACAAGGAGTGTAGTGTTTAACTAACTGAGCCATCCAGGCGCCCCTAAAGTTCAATATTTCTTTAGATCTCCTTCTCCCTTTAGACAGAGAGTGTATAATTGAAACATTGTTCAAAAGTTACTTGATTTGTTTATTTTAGCCACTCTGACTGGTGTGAGGTGGTATCTCAGTGTGGTTACACTCTTGGTGGGAATGTAAACAGGTGCAGCCGCTCTGGAAAACAGTGTGGAGGTTCCTCAAAAAACTGTCAATAGAACTCCCCTTTGACCCAGTAATAGTACTGCCGGGGATCTACCCAAGGGATACAGTGCTGATGCATAGGGGCACATGTACCCCAATGTTCATAGCGGCACTTTCAACAATAGCCAAATCATGGAAAGAGCCTAAATGTCCATCACCTGATGAGTGGATCAAGAAGATGTGGTTTATGTATACAATGGAGTACTACATGGCAATGAGAAAGAATGAAATCTGGCTTTTCGTAGCAACATGGATGAACCTTGAGGGTGTCATGCTAAGCTAAATAAGTCAGATGGAGAAGGACAGATACCATATGTTGTCACTCATAGGTCTAACAGGAGAAACTTAACAGAGAACCATAGGGAGGGGAAAGGGGAAAAAGAGTTAGGGAGAGGGAGGGAGGCAAATCATGAGAGACTCTTGAATACTGAGAACAAATAGAGGGCTGAAGGGAGAGGGGCAAGGGGGTGATGGTCATGGAGGAGAGCACTTGTGGGGAAGAGCACTGAGTGTTATATGGAAACCAACTTGACAATAAACTATATATGAAGTTGAAAAATAAATAACTAGAGTTGTCTCTCCTCCTCCCTCTATCTGCCCCCACTGGGGTGGTTTGCTATTCATTTGAAACGCAGGTATGTTCTTTCATGCTTTCCTTTTTAGAGCTTTCCCTAATATTATTCATTTTCCTGTATATCTTTCCTGTGTTATTTTTGCAAATTAAACAGGTTCTTATATTTATTTTTATTTTCCTTGTTTCCTACATAAAAAGTAGCATGCCATAGAACATTGTTTTACACTTTGCTTTTTTTTGCTCAAAAATATGTTCTACGCATCACTCTTTATCAGCCCATAAAGGTCTTCATTTTTTTTTAGACAACACAGTTCTCTTTTACGTGGATATACCAAAGTTAATTTTATCACCTTCCTATCTGGGCATGTAGGATGTCTCCAACATTTTGACAATAGGAACAACATTGCATATGTGTGTTCTTAATGTGGAAGCCTTCTGAGGTTTTTAAATAAGTATCTTCTGGGGCACCTGGGTGGCTCAGCCGGTTAAGTGGTTAAGTGTCTGACATTGGCTCAGGTCATGATCTCACGGTTCTGCTGGTGGGTTTGAGCCCCCGCATCAGGCTCTGTGTTGACAGCTGGGGGCCTGGACCCTGCTTCAGATTCTGTGTCTCCCCCTCTCTCTGCCCCTCCCCTGCTTGCACTCTGTCTCTCTCAAAAATAAATAAACCTTAAAAAAATTTTTAATAAGTATCTCTTCTCCTTTCTCCCCTCCATTCTCCTTATTGTAGTATTAGGTTATCATTCCTAGGCTGCATGGCGGTGTCAAGCAGCTGTGCACAGCCCAGAGATTTCTGTTCCCAATAGACAACTCTCTGGGAAAATTACGTTTTTGTAGGCTCTTTAGCCACCAACCATATACCGATAAACTATAGCATATCAGTGACCAAGGCCTTTGTTTTTATTATATTGTATTTGTCATATCACTGTTACTTAAATAATGTTTACATGTTTATTATTCAAATTTGTTTAGGCAAGGGCCAGTAATTTAAGTTGTGCTGTTGGTGAGTGTGACCTCTCTGGGCCTCAGTTTCCTTTTCCACAAAATGGAAATAATAATTGTGCATCTCCACTAGTCTTTTAGGCATCTCAACCTGAATGCATCCACCAGCGAAATTCCTGATTCTCACGTATTCCCGCCCCCCCCCCACCATACTCGTTCGCTCCTTCCTCAGTTTCCCCAGCTCAGCCAATGGCAGCTTCATCAAGTGCTCACGGAAAAGCATCATCACTGACTCTTTTTCTCACGCCCGCATCTAATCCATCTGTAAGTCCTGGGCTGTAGCTGTGTTTCTCACCATCTTTCCTGTTTCTGCTTTTGCTGCTCTATACCGTATCCTCCATAAACAGCCACGATCATGCTTTCATAAACAAATTTTTCGATCACTCTTTTGCTCCTAACCCTTTAGTGGGTCCCCAGTCTCTCTCAGAAAAAAAAGCTGGCAGTCCCCAGTGTTCTCTGACCCATCTCTGACTCCTTTGCTCAGTGCTCACTGCCCTGCAGCCATGTCAGTGTCCGTGCTGTTTTGGAACTGGACACTCTTGCGCCTCAGGACCTTTGCACCAGCTATGCCTTCTGCCTAGAGAGCTCTGCCCTTAGATTTCCCCATCACTCACTTCCTTATCCCCTAAAGCTCTTTTCTGAAAGCCTTCTCCGACTCCCCTCTTCAAAAAGGCAAGCCCCAAACTTAACATTCCACACTCCTCCCCCGCCCTCGTGCTCCTCCGCAGCCCTTCCTACCATCAACACGTTGTCTGTGTTGCGTGTTTATTTTTACAAAATAACAGGCCCTCCAAAGAGAACGTAAGCTCCATGGGGACAGGTACTTTAATTTTGCTTGCCTGCATATCCTCTGCTGCTAGAAAAAGTGCTTGGCACACGGGACATACTTGGTAATCACATGTGTGTTAGGCATTCCCAAGACCGCTCCCGGGTTGGCCGATTCACCAGGAGGACTGGTAAAACTCAGCAGACGGTGTCCGCACAGCTAAGCCTGAGCACAGCAGCAAAGGGATTCCTGGGGCAATCGGCAGGACAAAGTCCAGGGAACCCAGACCCAAGCGTCCCAGGATCTCCTCCCAGAGCAGACACACAGGCTGTGCTTACTTCCTCCCGCAGTGAGATGTCATGTTCATGTGTTGTGTTGCCTACCAGGAAATTTCACTGCAGACTTGGTGCCCAGGGTTTTTACAGAGGTTTGGTCCCACAGGCACCCTCTGCCTGGCAGGTACCAGAGTTTCAGACTCCCCAAAGGAAAGCAGGTGTTCAGCTAAACCATACTGTTTGCATAGGAAATTTGGGCACAGAGTCATTTTTCTCAGTTCTGGGAATGGTGGGGACGCTCTCTGAATCCAAATTCCCAGACGTCGTCCAAAGGCCCACCTTGCAAGCAGGCCTTTCTAAAGATAGCACTTCAAGCCTGCAACAGAAAACCTTTTCCCTACAGTATGTTAAAAAAATTGTCACTTTTTAATCACCTCGGAGCTCAAGAGCAAGATGAGATCTATTAAAGAAAAGTTTCTTTGCACATTGCATTCCTGCTGTATACATTTTGACCTTATTTACATACATTAACACAGTCTACAAATTCCTTTTTTTTTTAGAGAGAGAGAGCATGGAAGCGGGGGTGAAGGGCAAAGGGAGAGAGAAAGAATCTTAAGCAGGTTCCACACTCTGAGTGGAGCCTGCTGCGGGGCTTGATCCCACGACGCTGGGATCACGACGCTGGGATCAGGACCTGAGCTGAAATCAAGAGTCGGATGCTCAATTGACTGAGCCACCCAGGCGCCCCACAGTCTGCACATTTTTCAAGTCGTCTGGCACAGAAAGAAAATATGGTTAGAGGCTCACCTGCCGTTTGGATGCTATGCATTGCATTGTCTACTTCTGAAGGGAAGGCCAGGAAGTAAAATGTGGATGAAGCTAGTATGTATGAGCGGGGTCTGCGACAGCCTTTACGGTAATTAGTTCATTTATGTATTTACTTTGGTTTTGGTTTTCCGGTACTGAACGCTCCACAAAGTATCTAGTGTATACCAAGAACGGCATGAATATATTTCCATGTTGCATACACGTTACCACCATCAGCGTTAAAAATGGTTCTGTTTTATAAGCGGGGGAATAAAATTCAACTCAACTTAGGAATACATGTGACTTGCGGCGGGTACTGATCACACCCTCAAGGCGGGTATCATAGCTTCGGTGAGAAACAGAGTTATCGTATTCTTATAACACCTTAGGTAGGTATGCTGGAATCGTCAATAAATAGTTGGCACGCACTGCTCTTGTGTGCTTCAGCTAAAAGAAGGGGGACACACACATGTGCGCATGCACACGGCCCCCAAAACATCTGGAGCTGTGTAGGGTTGGGGGAAGAGGGTCCCTACTTCTCCAAACCTGCACTTGCATACAGCAGCCTTCTGAAATGTGAGCCCCCTAATTATACAGAGACCGTGGAGAACCTTCTTGGGACAAAATCTCCTAGGAAACTCAGGCCAAATCATTTTCCAGCTTGAAAGACCAACAGAAGCAAGGCTGGTTTACTGGGGTCAATGAAAGAGGTGGAGGTTTAAGAAGAGTGCTTAACATTTTGATTTCAATAGGGTATTTTGTGGCATTAGACCTTTGTCCACTGACGCGTCTGTCGTAGAAGTATTAGGTGCTTTGCCTGACATATTTTTAGAGCATTATTTAAGTAGAGTGTGGTAATTTGCTCTAACTTTGTTAAAATGTTTATTCATTTTTGAAAGACAGAGAGAGAGCATGAGTGGAGGAGGGGCAGAGAGACAGAGACACAGACTTCAAAGCAGGTTCCACGCTCTGAGCTGTCAGCACAAAGCCTGATATGGGGCTTGAACCCACAAACTGTGGGATCATGACCTGAGCCAAAGTCAGATGCTTAACCGACTGAGCCAGCCAACTGCCCCAGTTTGCTCTAACTTCTGATGAAAATGAGAGTGGATTTTATACATACGCTTACATAGTAAGCACATTCGCACATGTACACACATACATATGTGCGTGTGTATCTTGATCTCTCATGACTGGTTAAAAATGTCTACTTACTACTACCTTGTTGAAAACTCCAAAATTTATGACGGGAGAGAATAAAGCTTGAACTCTTTCTCATGCAGACAAACCCCACCCTGGGTCCCAATTGTTGCCTGCTGGCTGACATAGTTGTAAACAATGTTTTATTTATTTTATGTATTATTTTTATTCTGAGAGAGAGAGGAGAGAGAATCTTAAGCAGGCTCCATGCTCAGCACAGAGTTTGACACGGAGTTTGATCCCACGAACCAGGGGTCATGACCTGAGCTGAAATCAAGAGTTGGACACTAACCAAGCCAGGCACCTTAACCATATTTTAATGTTCAAAAATAAAAAGGAAGAAGAAACAGTCTTATGAAAAACACAGCACAAACACACAAAAATGCAGAGTTTCGCATTTCTGCCCCGAGGTACTGTCCCTCTTCAACATTATTGTGGAAGTTCCTCTCTTCAAAAATTGACTGAACAAGCAACAGAAACTTGGAAAGTCTATTTCTAGATGTAAGACTTGAAAATGAAATGCCATACATTTTTTTCCGGGCTGCAGTATAAATAGGTATTCCTAGAGTTTTAGAGCAGAGTCTCATCTTAAGGGGCCCAGATACAATTTCTCATTGTTCCAACCCGGAAGCCAGGCCTACGAATTGAAAGGCACTTGCCTAAGATCCACAATGACTTTGGAGCCACTGGAAGAAGCCAGGGCGTCCACGTCTAGGATTGTCTCCAGGATATCCGACTGCTTCCTTCCATCTCCTCAGAAGGAATCCAGACCTCCATTACCTACCATATACGCAATTGTGTATGAGTTTCTGAATTAACACAGCTTTCATCAGAAAGTGGTGTTAATGCTGAAGTGGCCAGGCTTTCCTATGTGATGCCACTATTAGGTTGCATTCGAGAGGAAACAGCTGAGGAAAGCCTGCCTTCGTTGGTCTTGCCATGGAAACTCGTATAGTAAGACCTTGGTTTGCGAGCATAAATCGTTCTGGAAACATGCTTGTCATCCAAAACGCTCGTATATCAAAGCGAATTTCAAGAACCATTAGCTCGGTTGTGACCATGTGACGTTCGGCGTCACGTACGACTCGTATTGCAAGACCTCGCTCATTTATCACGTTAACGTTTATTAGAGATGTTTGCTCGTCTTGCAGAAACCCTCGCAGAACAAGTTAGTCACCATCCAAGGTGTTACTGCGCTCTCTAAAAGTCCACTGCAACTCTAAAAATTTTGACGTTAACTGTGTGTCTGGGCAGAAGAATCTTGAGATTTGGCCGGGGGGTGGGGAGGTCTGCATATCTCTCAAACAAACACCACTTTGTGACGGACTCTTTCCCTTTGGTGGGCAGACTATCCTGATCTCCTGAAGCTCGTAAGCTTAATGTATACAGCCGGCCGGGCAGCTTGAATCTAGGGCAACAGTTTAAATTTAGTTGCACAAGCTATATTAAAACCTGACGAGTGTTTTTAGCGGGTTGCAATATATTCTTAAAAGACTGGTGGGTTGCTTATGCCTGGGGATTCTCAGCGACAGATGACTTCATAAATGGGGAGAATTAGTGGCCCTCTCTCTCCAGGACAGACTGAGGTGATACAGCCGAGGCCCAGTCTGAGCCTCTGCGAGGCACCTGCTGAGAGCTGTTGCAGGGGTGCTGAGGTGGGCCTGCTGGCCGTCAGGACAGTCGCCCCTGCCACCCTCCGTGTGCTCAGTGGCTCTCCTAAAGCAAGCCTACTCTCCGAGTACAATCTTAGCAGCTTCGTGGTAAGTAAACCTACTCTTAACTCTACCTCCGAAACGAGACTATTCATCTTTAGTGACATAGCCAGGGTCTACACGATCTATAAATAACCCCCTGAATTCATGTAAGGGTCACACCTATCCTTCTCCTTCCCCCATCACATCAGGTCAGTACATATGCAACACATGATTGTTGTCAACACAATATTTCATTAACTCGTTCAGCTAGAGGCAGTGAATAAGACAGAACTCGGCACGGAGAAGTTTGCTTCTTCAGGCAGAGTGAGACCAAATCACCTTGCGGGCCACAAGAAGGTTGTGCTCTTACTGGATTTCCTCACCAGGACCCGAGGGATTCAACAAAATCCTCACTCTCATTGTTGCGGCACCCATAACCAACGGTTTCCGGTCTACTTAAAGAAATTAACATTCCCAAATGCTGAAATAGACAGTGGCTAGAGCCAACGAGAAACTTCTCATCAGCTATTAATGTATCAATCGCTGCTTCGAATTCACCAGCAACAAAACTCAGTCCTCATGGGAAAAGACGGTGTCGTGGATCAGCCACAATGACAAGTCACAAAACCTCTCGTGGGAACACTCCAACATGCACTGATTGGAATCAGGTCACAATGTGATCAGACCCCTCGTCCCATGCTCAAGAGACCCAGGACCAATTGCAAACACTGAACACCAGAAAGATAACTCGGTAACAGACTAACCCTGTGTTTTCTCAAGCATCTGACAGAACATCTGTTGGGGAGGAGGCCAGCGAGATGACCGTTTGGTCTGTTCTCGTCCATTTACTACACAGAAAATAAAAATAGAAATGACCGCACAGTATGTTTCTGTGATCTGTGTGCTTGTACCACAATGAGTTTTGACTGATAATATTTGGCATTTTATGCCTGCCAAAGAAAAATATTCTCCCATCCTTTAAAACATGATAATGGGAAACATTCTCATGGTGAATAAATGGAAATAATTCGTCTCCACAGATCACATGTTAGCCTGAAGGCAGTGATGAATTAAAATATCATCTAAAACTCACCTTGGAGCGGTCCCCCTCATTAGCTACCATCTCCCTAATTATAATATATATATATATATATATATATATATATATATATATATATTCAGAAGCTTTTCAGTGCCTAGATTTTAAATGCTTGTTAAAATGCTTATTTAAAATCTTTATTCTTTCTCTGCATGCTAAATTTTAGTTGGTTCTCCCTTAGCCATAAGTGTCAGCAATATGTTAGATTAAAAGAGAAACACAGGGTGCCTGGGTGGCTCAGTCAGTTAAGTGTTCAACTTCGGCTCAGGGCATGATCTCACGGTCTGTGAGTTCAGCCCCTGCATTGGGCTCTTTGCTGACAGCTCAGAGTCTGGAGCCTGGTTTCTCCTTCTCTCTCTGCCCCTCTCCTGCTCACACTCTGTCTTTCTCTCTCAAAAATAAATAAACATTAAAAAAAAATTTTAGGGGCGCCTGGGTGGCTCAGCCAGGTAAACGTCCAACTGCAGCTCAGGTCATGATCTCACAGTTCATGGGTTTGAGTCCCACATCAGGCTTTGTGCTGATGGCTCAGAGCAGGGGGCCTGCTTCTGATTCTGTGTCTCCCCTCTCCCTGCCGCTCCCCAGCTTGTGCTCTGTCTCTGTCTCTCTCAAAAATAAATAAACATTAAAAATTTTTTAAAGAGAAAACAATGCAGCTTTTTATTTTTAAAAAAGTTTTAATTTAAATTCCAATTAGTTAACATACAGTGTAATATTAGTTTCAGGTGTACAATATAGTGATTCAACAGAAAACAATTCAGCTTTAAGACAATTCTAGCCTCCTAATTTAGAACGATGCTTTTAAAAGGGGAGATATTTTGTGCTTTCAATTGTTTTATTATTTGTTCTTACAAGAGTCATGGTTTTATTTCTTTTGTAAGTTTTATCGTACGAAGACAGTATCCATAATAATAGCCTGGTTTCCTGTGTAACTAATAGAGCATGGATTTGATAGTTTTCCTCTGGACATTTCATGTCCGCATAAACATGTAACAATACACATAACAATCTATCTAGTGATCTAAGGAAAGCTAAAATGTTATATTTTCAATGGCACATAACATTTTCTTCTTGATCTAACATTTGTGTGTTAATCATGCTGATGCCATCTGAAAGATCTCGGAGTATTTAGGGAAAACTAACTTAAGAATTTCTTGGAATAGATTTGGGACATGTTATAGACTGAATGTTTGCATCTCCTCCAAAATTCGTATTTTGACATTTTAAACCCCAATGAGATGGTGAGAGGTATTTAGGTCTTGAGGGTAGAGCCCTCCCGAATGGGATTGAGGCTCCTATCAAAGATCCCAGAGACGTCTGTCCCTTCCACCATGTGAAGATGAAGTGAAAAATGGAATCTGAACTACGAAGTGAGTCTTCGCCAGACACTGAATCTGTATTGATTACTCTGAATCTGCTAGCACCTTGACCGTGGACTTCCCAGCCTTGAGAATTGTGAGAAATACATGTCTGTTCTTTATAAGCCTTTTCATCTATGGTATTTTTCTTGTAGCAGCCGGAATGGACTAAGTAGAGCAATACCAAAGTTTATCTCTTACCTCTTCCTGTCATGGTTAACATATCTCCACCAAAGCTTTGGCTCTGACTTTCTTCTTTCATTCGATAGTGGCAGGTAAGACCTTTAACCTTCTAGACTTCACACACCTGTTGGTCTTTTGTTGGCCTTTCCGTCTCAGCTTTGAAGTGAGATTGACCTGCAGTGATACTGTCTATCAGCTTTAATCTTTGGCCAGATGACTTCACACTTGTACTTAAGACCAGATATTGCTGTCCAACTGGGCTGAAAGGTTGGTATCGATTACACCTTCATTTGGTCAAAGTGTTTTGATGTGAATACGGCCCTTCTGAAAGGCCCTAAGGAATTTTAAAGAACCCAATAAGATATTGATGGGAAGTACAAGTGCATTACTCCTTCCAAAGAAACCCATGCTATTTGCTTTTTAGTCTTCTCCTGCGATTACGAAGAAAGGCTGAACAGTTATGTTCAAGCCAGTGATATGGACACTGTGACTTCCTTTCCTTTGATTATCTGTCAGATGAAATCATTTTCACAACAATTATAAAAGTGCCTAAAGCAAATTTGGAGAGGTGAGCCCCTTTATTTTCATATATTTTAAGACAACGTGTTGGTGAGGGTTTCTACTAAAGGATTTTGGATCACTGCTGATCTGGATAAAATTTATACAGCTGCTGCAGGCATCCAGTCTTCATCCCCAAATCTTGATATGTACTCACAATTCAGACTTGAAATTTCAGAATCTCAAAGTGATTCTGCTATTTTAAATAATTAAAATGACTTTAAATTATGTATGCAAATATTTTGAAATTTTTAATGCCCTGGGTGTCTCCCTTTCCACATGTTATTTCTCCTGACAGGCATAGAAGAGTTCTTTTTTAAAAAATTTTTAAATTTATTTTTGAGAGAGAAAGAGACAGAGTGAAGTGGGGGCAGAGAGAGGGGGAGACACAGACTCTGAAGCAGGCTCCAGGCTTGGAGCTGTCAGCACAGACCCGACGCGGGGCTCGAACTCATGGACTGAGAGATCATGACCTGAGCTGAAGTTGGATACTTAGCCGACTGAGCCACCCAGGCACCCTAGACATGGAAAGAGTTTTACAGAGAAGAGGAAAATCAAATAATTGAAGTGTGGCAATGGACATCAATTTTTGGGTTTTGACAAGCATACCCAGGAAGTGTTCCCCATTCTGACTTGAAGCTAAGTGTTAATTCAGATACTTGAGTAGGTTTTAATATGACACCATGTGGTGAACCCCTTGACCTTCTCCCTACTGGAATGGGGCAGCATTGGAAGAAGACAGCATCTTTCATGGGACAATTACATATCCCTCAGGGCAGCAGGGATTCCAATATGCTCTTTCATTTTCACTCTGTGAGTCAAGGCAGAGAACCAAGGGAAGAAGACACAGAGATGGCCGGTCGGGAGCACTGGGTTCTCTTCTTCAGAACTTGTTGAGAAGAAATAGGGAAATAAGCTCTTACCCAAGATTCTGCCAAGCACTGCTTTGATTTCAGAGGGACTGGCCGATGTGGTGTTAGCATAGACTAACTGACCTCAAGTTTCTATGGGACATGCTCTCTCTTCTCTGCTGTGCCTTTGTCAAGACAAAGGGTGGAGGACATTCCACTGAAGGACATCAAACACTGAACAGAAACAGTAACTGTCACTTTGTCAGTCTATGTGATGGTTTGAGAGGTGTCCTCAAGAAGACACACTGAAATCCTCGTCCCAGAACCTGTGAATGTGGGCTTATTTGGAAAAAGGGTTCTTGCAAATGTAATTGGGTTGAGTTCGTCCTCAACTGGGGAGGGTTCTATTCTGGTGACTGGGAGACTGGTGTCTCTAAAAGAAGAGAGCACACACACACACACACACACACACACACAGAGAGAGAAGAGAACTCCTTCTAAAGATGGAGACGGAGAGTGGAGTGATGTGCCTACAAACTGAGGAGAGCTGAGGATCCCAGCAATCACCAAAAAACAGGAGAGAAGCAAGAGACTGATTCTCTCTAGAGCCTTTAGTGGAAACCAACCCTGTGAGACATCTTGATTTCAGACTTCTAGCTTCCAAAACCATGAAAGAATGAAGATCTGTTATTTTTAGTCATGTGTTCTGTTGCAGGACCCCAGGAAACGGATACACCTCACCACACAGCGAGAGAGTAACCTGTTCAGCTTTTTCTCGTTGCTTCCACAGAGAAGCCGGAGGACAGGGAGCTGCAGGGTCTCTCTGCTGCTTAAAGAGTGCAGAGCGGGGCTTGGGCTCTTGAGTGTGTGAGCTCAGGTCATCACCACAGCGGCAGGGCCACCTCCCATTGAGAGCTTGCCACATGCCTGGCTCTGTGTGAAGGGCTCTACGTGTTATTTAAGTCAACAGCCCTGTGAAGCTGCCCGCATCTCACAGAAGACGAATCCGGGCTCAGATTCGGTGACTTGCCCACGTCCCAGAGTTCACATGTGGGGGAGGTAGGGGAAGGACTCTGCTCTGCTCCTTCAGAGAGTTCCACCCTCTTCTGAGCAACATACCAGAATAGTCGATGGCTTGTCACTGAGAGGCACAAGGATGTGGTTTCTGAGGGTAGCAGTGTGTGACCAAACAGAATGAAATCTTGCCATTTGCAACAACGTGGATGGAACTAGAGGGTATTATGCTAAGTGAAATAAGTCAGTCAGAGAAAGACAAATATCATATGATTTCACGCATATGTGGAATTTGAGAAACACAACAGATGAACATAGGGGAAGGAAAGTAAAAATAAGATTAAAAAACCCAGAGGAAGGCAAACCATGAGAGATTCTTAAATACAGAGAACAAACTGAAGGTTGCTGGGGGGTGGGGATGGGCTAAATGGATGATGGGCATTAAGGAGGGCACTTATTGGGATGAACGCCGGGTGTCGTAGGTAAGTGATGAATCACTAAATGCTACTTTTGAAACCATTATTACACTATATGTTAACTAGCTTGGATTTAAATAAACTTACAAACAAAAACATTGGCCTTAACTCCATGTTTTAAGAAACTACAGAGAAAATGGAAAGGTAATAAAGGAAATTAGTGGTAGAATTAAGAAAAGGAGTAAAGAGAAGACAGACAGCAGTGGTGACATTTTTACATTTCTTTCTTTTGGTGACATTTTAAATGACACATTAAATTTGCCGTGAAACATGAAGGATTTAGCTGTAAAAACGAAAACTAATAAAACCAATGAGCTGGGAGGCTATCTAGTCAGTGACGGCGTGTAGGACAAAGAAGTCTAAAACCACCTTGAACAAGTTGGGAGGCTCTGACTTGCTGTAGTGAAATGGACTTGTTGTTTTCATGAAGCCCCTGGTGTGTCCTGAAGGAGCAACCAATGGGATTCATGTTCAAGATATGCTTTTGATTTGTAGGATGGCCAAATAAAGCCATGAAATAAAAGCTGTATGTATTGATATAAAGATAGTACATCTATGAGTTTATATAAAAAGCATCTAGCCCTGCACAGCGAGAATCCATAAATTATACCTCTGAGTTTCCATGCATATGCATGGAGTACCTCCTGCATATTTAATTAAGCATGTACTTAAGCCCTGAGCACAAGTCCATAGCTGAGCCTTTACGTATAATCTGAGCAAAGCTGTAAAATATGTTAAAGCTCAGAACTGTGGGGAAACCCTCAGCTACTCTGAGTTACCTGTCTTCTGTCTCACTGTAATCCCTGGCTAACTGCATTCCGTGGAAGGAACTGAGTGGTTTGTTAGCATTCATCTGAGTCACATCTGGAGTAGTCACATGGCAGAATCTTTGGACTGTTCCTCCCAAATCCTCTTCCTCTTCTCCCTGGATGTACTGCTGGACTACATTTCCCAGCCTCCCTTGCAGATAGGTGGGGCCATGTGACTGAATTCTAACCCTTGGGGTGTGGGTGGAATAGGTGCCATTGCAGCCACAGTTTTTAAGAAGTGAATGTTTCCCTTCCAACTTCTTTCCTTTTTCCCAGATGGATCAAGTCCAAGAAATGCCCTAGAGGCTGGTGGGCTAAATATGGAAGGAACCTGGGTCCCTGAGTCACCAGGTGGAGGAGACCCACGCACCAGAGGAGAACCCACCTCAGACAGCTAAGTGGACAGTGAGTGGGGAACACACATCTATTGTGTTAAGCCGCTAATGTTTGGGGACTATTTAAAATTTAACTTGATCATAAGGTAGCTCCTTCAAGTGTCATCCACAAATTGGTGCTGATTGATGAGCCATTTATTATTAGTGACCAAGAAAGGAAGTATTGAAATTCACAAGTAAACATTAACACTCTTTTATAGCAATTTGACACCCTTACATCGAAGTGGGTGATGAGTGGATTCATTGCACTGAACAGAGTATAACCCATGTGAGTGCTTAGGAAATCACGTGGTGAGTTGCATATGGTACAAGCGACATATTGCCACGTGCAGTGGGTGGAATCACAAATTGCGTTTCACACATTGGAAATAAAAAAGGAAAAACTCATTCTTCCCTACAACTGTGCGGGAAACACCAGTCTTGACTATCGTGTTCGGTGCAAGCCACAATCTGAAACGCTGGCAGGTTTACCCTGACTTTCTGCTCTGCAAACTGCATTAACCAGAGGTTGTTAACAAGCCCCCCAATCCTCCCTCCCAAATATTTACTGAATGTATATTCTCCCTTCCCCAGCCTTAGTTTAGGTCTCAGCCTCTTGGACATAGACTATCACTGATTGTCTCTCTGATTCTAACCCTTCTAATCCAGCCCCCCAGACTCTCACCAGGCTGACGTTTCTGAATGAAAATCGGACCAGACCATGTCTTACTTGAAAATCCTCCATAGTTTCCATTGCTTCGAAAGTACCTTTGACTTAAGGTTAGATATTAACTGAAACTTCAGCCTCATTTATTGCTCTCTCCTTTGCAAACTTTGTTCCAGTAATGACGGAAGTTTCAGAAATGTGCTGTACTGAATCATGTGTCCTTGCACTTGAGCATATGCTTGTCCCTGTCTAGAATCTCTTCTTCCTTCCCTCTAAAATTCGGTGGAAAAAAATTCTCATTTTTTGAAATCAGTTGAAATAGCCAAAGGTCTTCTATGAGTAGTTCCCCCAAATAGAATTACGCAATCTTTACTCTGTGTTACTCTTTAAAAAAAAGTTTATTTTTGAGGTAGAGAGTGCACACATGCAAGTGAGGGAGGGGCAGAGAGAGAGGGGCACAGAGGATCTGAAGCAGGCTCTGTGCTAATAGCAGCGAACCGGATGTGGGGGCTCAAACTCAAGAACCAGGAGACCATGACCTGAGGCAAAGTCTGACGTTCAACTGACTAAACCACCCAGACACCCACTGTGCTACTTATGTTCCATGTATCTTTCCACTGTTTCACTTACTTAGAATTTTCAAAAACTAATCTGCGTTTCACCTTACCAACTATGGCATTGGGTATGGAGTCTGGCCCACAGAAGGCAATCTGTCAATGATGAATGAATGAATGAATGAGTGAATGATGTCATAAAAAACTGGACTCATTGGGTGATTTTGCCCTTAACCCCCATTCTTGCTATTGAAAACCCTTTTCAGCCCATCTGACATCAACTTTTATCCGTCTTGTCACATGAATGTAACCACACAGGTAGAATGGCTTTCCATGCCACTTTTATGCATCCTTTCAGGCTTTGGATTTATGAGCACATTAAGTAAGCTTTGAAGGTCTTTTAAAGATCTATGCTAGCCAACACTCCTGCCACTAGTGAATTTAAAGAGATATATATACACATATACATATATATGTATATATATGGTTTTTGCCTTTCTCTAAAAAAATCTGCATGTAGGAATAAATAATGGGAGATCTATAGTTAAGAGCCAGGTCACAATTTCAACTCAATTCTTAACCCTTTGTTTTTGCAAGGCTTCTGTTTTGAGTACAACCTAAGACCCCTTCCTTGCCCCTTCTCTGGAAATTGGCCACTCCCAAGGGAAGTTAGTTAGGACTTTGTAATCATAGAATAAACTCTAGCACATATTTGAAACCAGGGTCAAGCCTACATTTTGAAATCAAGGGTAATAAGCAAGGTGAGATCTCTATGTGTGAAAAGACTCAGGTATGCATTTTAAAAGAAAGGGAGGCATGGTATTTGTTGAAGAATAAAAGGGCTATGATCTTGAGAAAGTAAAAAATCAGGAATATTTTTGGTAATTGGGTTTTCAACAGTTAGACTGTATGATGGGTGTTATCAAGTTATTTTGATGGTGGAGGGGCTCATTTCCCTCATCACCCTGCTCCTGGGTGTGCAAATTTACACACTTATATCTGTCGAGTCAGGGAGATCTGATCGTACCTTTCCAGATTGTGATTATTCACCATCAAGTGTGAGAGACACTTGAGGAACAGGGTCAAGGTGAGAAAAGGGAAGGAGGACCTTTCACTAAGGGAGCAGCAAACTACAACTGTAAGAAAAACTTACACGCACCCTGAAATGGGAATTAGCCAGGTGATTTCCCAGTTCACGGGGAAGGCCCCAGGACTATGCATTCTGCCTCTCTACACAGCTCTTCATTGCTTGGTTGTGACCTGGGTTCAGTCATGGTGGGGGGAGGGGGAGAGATGCCATCTTACCTCTTAGTCTGAAGTTGCCACAAGGCTGGGTGGGGGGGAGCTCTAGGCTTTCTTCTTCTTCTTTTTTAAATGTTTACTTATTTATTTTGAGTGAGAGAGCATGTGCTAGTGAAGAAGGAGCAGAGAGAGACAGAGAGAGAATCCCAGACTCAGGGCTCAATCTCACAAACCATGAGATCATGATCTGAGCTGACACCAAGAGTCAGACGCTTAACTGACTGGGCCCCTCAGACACCCCTAGGAGTTCTGAGGTCTTAAGTGATAACCCATATTTGCACAAGTCAGCCTCAACTTTTAGTTACTAAAGGAACAATGAAGAAAAACTTTAATGAAGTTATTTTACATGTATTTTAGTGTCAATATCTGAAGTACAGGACATCATAAACCAATTGATATTGACCTCACAGATTGTTCTAAGTCCATATTACATTTTTAGTACAGTTTGCCAACCCCTTAGGAGTGGCATGTGTGTATGCGTATCTTCCCAAATGGAGCATAATCAATAAATCTATTTATATTAAGGGCCAGACTGTGGGTTTTTTTTTTTAATATTTTGGAATACTAGCCTCATCTTGTTATGATAGCAGTTTGGTTGTGTTTGTGGCTTGTTATCCCAGGTTCTCCAGAAGTAGTGTGTCTCTGAGGATGGTCAAGGCCAAGAGAATTTCACAGGGCACAGCCCACTGTGACCAGGGTGACCTTTTTTTCAGAATCTCGGTAGCCACAGGTTCCTGGCCAGTATAGCTATGTTGGGGGGAGTCTTGCATTGGCCTGGAAGCCCACACTTGGGCATAGAAAGGACTTGGAATAGATGTGATCATTGATGATGACAGGAAGGACCCTCCAGGTGCTGGACAAGGAGAGCTGAGAGAGAACTAACACTTGATCCGACCCCCAGAGCCCTTTGAAAAATGTCCCAAATTTTTCATCATCATACCTTGAAGGGCTTCAAGGTCACTTGCAACCTATTTTGTTCCATACTGATCTCTAGTAGTAGAGATTTAGGTGGGAAGCTGTCTGGATTCTCCTTTGTGACTCCAAGGTGGGTGCTTAACCTAGTTACAGTTGCTTTGTCTATGATTCTTCAAGTTCAAGAGCAGAGTAATCATTTTCTCCTCTGCTGGATTCCAATTAAACACAGGACCTGTTCTGTTTGCCACAAGGAGCCTACAGCTCCCACTCAAGTTTATAGGTCCCGAGATACATAAACATCATTCTCCTTCTATCTTTATGCCTTTGAACCTGATGGGATCCTAAGAGATGTCATTTTTAAAGATCTTAGAACTTGACGGACTCTTGCATTCTTTCCCATTTTTAGGACCACACAACACTTAAAGATGTTAAAATTATGTTCAATTGAATGTTGGATTCTTTAGATTCTTTGTTTGACTTGAGTTCACAACTTAATGGAGTCATTCTATTGATGAGTCCCAATAGTCAGAAACATCATTGTACAGATGTGTTTGCATTTGCTAGTTTCTATTTCTTCTGCTGATACATAAATAAACCAATGATAACAAAAGTTAGCAGGAATGTTAGTTTGAGAAATACAAACTTTTAAATGTTATAGAGAGTTCAACAATGACAATTTCACACGGCTCCATGAAATACATTTATTTTATAAGGTGACATATTTTTAATGGGAAGGTTAAAGTCTTTGTTTTCAGCCTCAGCATTTAAATGAGAGGGTCCTCCTTTGCCTGAAGAGGAAATGCAAGTGTCTTCAGGGCCATCCCCATCCAGACTCATTGGACCCAAGGTCAAATTGTGAAATGGACAACAATGATCTTTCCTGCTGGCCAGGCTCCCCCTACTCCGACCTTGTGTTGAGCACCTCCCCTACTTTCCCCTCCCCTACACACACAGAACTTTGTCCTACCTTGGATTGCCTCGTTGGTGTTATCAACATCTGCCTGATGGCACCTCATGTAGTTTTCCATTCATATCAGCCTGTCCCCTTTAGCTGTCCTGTTGAATGACTTGGCTCTGTTTTAATGAAATCTACTAAGACACAAATTTAGAAAGTCCTAGGAGGAATAGCACTACTGAAGAAAGCACTGGCCCCAGGTTTTATTCTGTAACATAAAGTAAATAGTTCCCATACTAATTTGCACAGTTGCTTCTCTGTGCCCAAAATACTTGGCCCGAGTTTGTCTGGTGCCTGTAAGTGGCCTATGGCCAAGCAGGTGGGTGAAGAAGCCCCTTGGAGTGGGCACAGATGTTCTGTTAGGTTTATGTAGGCTTCTGCACTCCAGGCCCTTAGTTGTTCTTTTGGTTCTCACCTCTACTTCACACCTGAACCGTGTGAACACCTCTCAGAAGATTCTGGCAGCCTTCCCAGAGCCTACCTTGACCATCCAGTGGTGGCAATGGTGCTGCCTGTTATGACATTGCCTCCAGAGTCCCAGATAAACATCGGATCCCAGGTACTGACCCAAGAGGCCCAGAATAGGCCTCTGCAAATTCCCACTATGTCAGGATCTAACATGGTTAGAAGGTTGTCGCATATTTGTGACATTATTGCCATACAGATTGTCTTGAATATTGGCTTGGTCATCAGTTCATTCTGCAAATGTAGAATGAGTCTCGGAACATCCTGATGTGTGTGATCAGAATGCAATATAGCGTGTAGTTCAAACATAGCAACACAGAAATGGAACAGAAGAAGCCTTCCCCTTTCCTGATTATATAGCAATTGAGTAGTTCCTTAATCAGTGGATCCAGTGGAAATCACGGAACCAGTTATGTTCCACGAGGGGATTGCGCATGCGCGCACGCACACACACACACACACACACACACACACACACACACACAGAGTTGGTTTTATTTGTTTAGTTTCAGGAAGTACTTCAAATGAAGGGAAATTATTCTAACAGTCTGCATTTGTCCCTGGAA
This sequence comes from Helogale parvula, assembly GCA_004023845.1. Classification (NCBI taxonomy): domain Eukaryota; kingdom Metazoa; phylum Chordata; class Mammalia; order Carnivora; family Herpestidae; genus Helogale; species Helogale parvula. The sequence continues at coordinate 183,663 of PJEM01000972.1, forward strand.
CTTTCCATTTCTTGATTTAGAAGATTTGCTATTTTCAGAAATAAGTACAAAGGACCCTGACATTAATTTCCAAATCCCATTTCATGTGAGGTGCTTTTGAGCCCTTTGCAGCACAGAGTTATTATGTATAACATGAGGATACATTGTTTACAACGCATTTTCCACCAAAGAAGCAAGGCAGTTTACAGACATGATCTCATTTGGTTTTATAACAGTCTACGAGATAAAACTGAAACAGACTCTATTTCTTCTTGAGATATTTAGGTAACGGATACTGAAGTAATCAAACTGACATCCCCATACCGAGTCACCACATCAACATATGTATCGCAAACAAGAATCTCTGTTTTGTCTTCAAACTCCTTAGTTTGTATTGGCGAAGTAGGATTGCAAACAGCTGAACATCAAGCTAAAACAGCAGCCAACTTAAATGACAATGATCCAGTGTAAATAAAGGGTCTGTGAGTAATATGCTTTGTGCGGCAAACACATGTACTCAGTTTGAGAATATCACCATATTACGTTGAATATGAGGATATGCAGAAAAATAACGCTGACATAAAGGAATTCCTTATCTCACCAGAGGGAGGTCTACTGGTTACAACCAGGAAGATGTTACTCTCTCTGCCTTTGGAGTCGAATCATAGCTCCATATTTTGCAAGTATGTACGGTATTGATGTAGGCATGATGGCGTACAGAAGAGACGTGTGCTCCCTCTAGGTTTACAGATTAACTGGAAGGTTCTCATAAAGTCCTGGTGGTGTTCAAAGAACTTCCCCACTAGCCTTTGCAGGCCCTATATGCCTATAGATTATGCTCTGAAAGTAGCAGACCCCCTGCGGCAGAAGAACATGTGGTGGTAGAGGCACTGACTCTACTAGAAAGTCTGGTTCAGATTCCGGCTCCACTGCTTACCAGATATGGGACTTTGAGCAAATTACTTAGCCTTAGTTTCTCTCATTTGCAAAATGGGGGTAATAATAACCTACTTCAGAGGGTGAAAAGTGCAAAGTGCTCAGAATACAACTAGAACCTAGTACGTGCTACGTATTAGCCATATTATTGTTAAAGCGATTATTACCATTGATCATTGGAGACAAAGGCAGCTTCACTATCAAGTGAGTTCTTTTCTCAGAAGACCCAGTGCAAAGACAGTTTGGAGTAAATAGTCTGTCAAGAGATACAAAGCAAGATAGCAGAGAAGATAGGTAAGGGATGTGGCAAACAGGGTGATAAAAATAACAGAAGTTTTCTGAGTTCCTCAAGGCAATGCAGATTGGGAGTGAGTTCTTCAAACCAGTGAAAATCTCCTCTGAAGAGGACTGGTGCTTTTCCACAAGCGCTAAATAGAAGAGAAGGTCCTGGTAAGAAAAGATACACACATAGATAATGTTATACGGGTGAAGGCATTTAAATAGCTGAATTCTCTTAGACAGGTCATTAAAAATGCTGTTTCTTTTTCCTCGTGGGCTCAGTAGGAAGTTTCTATATATTTGAAGTGCGTTGCTGTCCATGAAAGGGGCTTTGGATCTTTCACGTAAAAAATGCTCAATATAATCTGATGCGCACGTGGATGCATGAATTCATCTGTCCTCATATCTGAAAAAGAAACAGCCTTCTGGTGGGTACTACATCCATTTTGTTTCACTTCGTTTTAACACACCTTACGGAACAAGCATAAATTGTAAGATGGCAGTCATACAAAGACGCACATTACAAAATCTGTAACCTTAAGGGATTCACACTCAACTGGAAAAGGTAAAGCCTGAGCTCCATTAACCCACATGCATTAACCAGAGACGAAGTATAGGATAGATAGAGAAAGCATTTCTGTCAAATGGGATAGCCTGCTTCTACTTCTTCTCAAGCTGTGGAGGGCTGGCTGAGGCTGAAGACTCGGGACACAGACATGCCCTGTGAAGTTAGCACTCACTGTGTCCCTTGGGTAAAGAAGTAAAGCCTTGGTTTTTGAGCATAGCTCATTTGGAAACATGCTTGTAATCCAAAGCCCTCATATATCAAAGTAAATTTCAAGAATCATTGGCTCAGTTGGGATCATATGACATCCAGCATTGCAAGACATGGATCATTTATCAAGTCAACATTTATTAGAAATGTTTGCTCATCTTATGAAACACTTGCAGAACAAGTTACAATCCACGGTTTTACTGTACTCTTATTTGACCCACTACTCCAAATCAGTGTACTACTATCTTCATTTTATGGTGGAGAAATTGGAAGCAGAAAGGGTACATCTGTTGGCCCTGGCCATGTAGCTAGCAATTGGGCGGAATCAGTTTCTGCTCATTTCTGCCTCATCCCAGAGTCCTTACCGTCCTCCCGTGGCCCCATGGTCACGTCCATGCAGGGCCTTATCCTTCCCAGCCACGCCATGTCTGGACAGCCTCCAGTCAACATATTTGAGCTAAATAATAAAACTATCACCTGGGGAGGAAGGAAAGGAAGATCATCAAAGACTGGGAACTGACAACTGTGTCCCAGTGAATACATGTTTGTACTCAACAGTTTTCTCAAACACATGTGAGAAAATAGGTAAAACTGAATCATCCAATTTCAAGAATATAAAATTCTTAGTAAAAAGTGAGAGGATGCTTGAATTAGGTTGTGCCTTAGTATTTTTGTCTTGGTATTTAAAAATTATGCTTAAGTGAGATATGATATTCACTTTTTTATTAAAAAATTCTTTTATGTCTTTATTTTATTTGGAGAGACAGTGACAGAGAGTGAGTGGGGGAGGGGCAAAGAGAGGGAAACATAGAATCAGAAGCAGGGTCCAGGCTCTGAGCTGTCAGCACAGAGCCCAACGTGGGGTGTGAACCCATGGACTGTGAGATCATGACCTGAGCCAGCACAATTTTTTTTAAATAGAGAGAGAAGAGGGGCATCTGGGTGGCTCAGTCAGTGAAGCACACGACTCTTGATCTCACCTCAACTCATGATCTTACAGTTGGTGAGTTCCAGCCCTGATTCAGGCTTTGTGCTGACAGTGCAGAGCCTGCATGGGATTCTGTGTCTCTCCCTCGTGCTCTGTCCCTCCCCTGCATTCTTCACTTGATCTCTCTCTCTCAAAAGAAATAAACTTAAAAAATGTTTTTATTTATTTATTTTTATTTTTTTAATAGTTTATTGTAAAATTGGTTTCCATATAACACCCAGTGTTCTCCCCACAAGTGCCATCACCCCCTCCCTCTCTCCCCCTCCCCCTTCAGTCCATGGTTTGTTTTCAGTATTCAGTAGTCTCCCTTGATATGTGTCCCTCACTCTCCCCTGCTCTCTTTCCCCCTTCCTCTCCCCATGGTCCCCTGCCAGGTCTCTCCTGTTAGACCTATGAATGCACACAAAAGAAACAAGTGAGTTAGTAGATAACTTTGCCTCCCCCCAAAATAATCAGTCATTCTAAACAGAAGAAAGGATTCCTGTCTTCTGGCCACACACACTCTTGATGACAGGATGGTGAAATTCATTCCTAACTGCTCCTCTCAATTGCTATCTTTATTTTGAAAATTACATTCATTTGCTTCTTGTTAGTACATACCAAAGCAGTTATGAAACTCAACCATCCTAATACTGACTGAAGGGTAAACAAAGATCTTAAAGAAAGAAACAGAGGTGCCTGGGTGGCTTAGCCAGTTAAGCATCTGACTCTTGATTTCTGCCCAGGTCATGATGGCGTGGTTGGTGAAGTGGAGCCCTGAGTAGGGCTCTGCATCGACAGCTAGGAACCTGCTTGGATTTCTGTCTCTCCCTCACTGGTGAGCTTGCACACACTCACAATCTTGCTCTCTCTCTCTCTCAAAATAAATAAATAACTTAAAAAAGAAGGAAAGAAGCTTATTGTCATAATATAAATTTATTTCTAATAAAAATCATAAGCATGCAAAGTGGGGTCATGATGGAGTTAGAAAAGAGGGCAAGCCTACATCTATGCAACATTTGAGTTTGTGTCCACATAGCCCTAAATCACACAGGCTGAGTTAAACTGATAACTTGATAATGATCATTTATCACTTGATTGATGTATAAGACCATTAAGATGCGTTATTTAGGCAAAAAGGTCTTTCCCAGAATTACGGTAATTTTGATTGGCCATCTTCATTGATTCAGTCAACCAGTTAATTGACCAGATCTTTATTTCACACGGACCTGTTGAAGCATAAACTTAAACCTCCAGAAGTGTCTTCCGGTCTCCACCCTAGCTGATTGAGCACGGCAGCTCCAGAGCTATTTTCTGGTGCAGCCAGCCTGGAAGGAACTGGAAAGAAGCACGGTTAGCCTCAGCACACCATTGCTAATGCTGCCTTAGATTAAGAGGGCCAAATGACAGCCAATATTGACTCAGATCTCTCTAACACCTTTCTTCTGAGAAGTGCAAACCAACTTACATTAATTAAATTATATCCTTCTAGTATTTAAACTATGCTTTAAGAGTACTACAAGGCACACTCAGGCTTTCAAGGTACTCAACAACCAGAATAGCAACTGATACCTGGCTGGCACTGGATAAATGGTTGCTGAATAAATAGATAAATGGAATGAATGAATTTACAAAGATGTAAGCCCACAGTTTTAAATATTTCATTGGAAACACAAAAACACTTAGCATATTTAATTTTCTGGAGCTCCTCTATGAAAAGAGCCTGAATCAGTATATTCGTTATCTTTAAAGAATCCTAATGTAATAAAAAAAATATGATCATTCTTTTCATATTTCAAACTTCTCACCATGGAGTTAAGTGACTGGTTGAAACAAATCCAGAGTAAACAGTCAGAAACAGAAATTGCCCCTTAGGTCAGTATTTCACAATCTACTTCTTCATGGATCATTAATTTGCAATTTGCTAAACTACCAATATAAAAGCTGACAGAAAATTAAAAAAAGGAAATGAAGGGTTTATTTGCTCTACCTCTGGGTTCTCTGCTCTGTGTATATCATTGATCTTTGATTATCTGAGCTCAATTGGGCAAAGAATAAACAAATCCCAGGTAATATTATTTTCATTTAGTCAATTGATGAAATTCCTCATCAGTCTTTTATCAGAATTGGTCATTGTTAGAGTGACTGCTTTGAGTTTCATCTCCCAACTCCTAGGATCATGTGGCCAAAAAAAGGCCAAAGAAAAATGGAGAAAAAGCAAAAGCTGAAATCGTCTACACACTAAATAATCATCCCGTTAATAATTATAACAGGGACTCATAAGAATATCTCGATAGTAGGCTGAAAAATGGTCGCCACACAGGATACTCAGACCCTAGTCTGTAGAACCTGTGAGTGTCATCTTACATGGCATGAACGGGGGCTTTGCAGGTGTGATTACGTTAAGGATCTTGAGACAGGGCGATTATCCTGTATTATCCAGGTAGTCCAAAATGCAGCCACATGTATTTTTCTAAGAGGGAGGCAGAAACAGATTTGACACACACGGAGGAGAAAGTGATGTGACGTGAAGGCAGAGTAGAGTGAGATTTCTAATCCTTGAAGATTAGAGCGATGAGGTCACACTGTGGAGTGCCAGAGTGAGCAAAAACTAAAAGGGCGAGGGACAGAGCCTCTGGAATGAGTGGGCCCTATGACACTTGGATTTTATCCCATTAATTTCAGATTTCTGACTTCCAAAAGCATGAGAGAACACAACTCTGTTGTTGTAATTCACCGTTTGTGGCAGTTTGTTAGGAGACACATACAACTTCCAAGTAGGACTTTAGTCAGCCTATGTATCTGGCTATATATCTGGATGTGCCTGTGTGAGAGAGAAGGAGTCTCATAGCTATGCTTGGTTCTAATTATATGAAAGTCACCCAATCACAGCCATCTTTGGAAACGTGGCTTCAAGGGAGCACGGTCTTTCTGTAATATCTGGTCACATTCTTGTTGGGTTGGTTTCCTGTGCGAAGGTCACAGAGCAAATCAGAACCTTCCTTCAGTGATAATAAGTATGGATTTCAGCATCCTCTGACACTAAAAAGGAAATAGCATACAAAATAAGAAACCTTCCCTTGAAGTTCTTACTTATTTATGTATTCTTTTGTGTGTGTGCGTGTGTATGTGTTGGGACAATGGCTGCCCATGTTTATATTCATGAGAATTAGACTCCTTTCCATACTGGGCTGGCCATAGGTCATGTGCTGGGAAGTCAGGGAGAATATTCATTTTGGGTCATTCACCAAATATTCATAAGTGCTTTCTCGGATCATACAACTTGCCTAAGTGCCACAGAAGATACAAAGGTGTAAAGCCTGTTTCATGGTCTTATGGGACATATCACAGAGTTGAGCTGAAACACTGATCCAAATGAAGAATTGAAAACCAGCAAAATACAGTCATGTGAGCAAAGCTATAAAATGCAAGGCTGATTTATTTCCTGAGATAATATTACCTTGAGTTTCGTTCTCTGTATTTCCACCCTTCTACCCTTGTTTCCAATGGGGGAATTACTGTTCCTCTCAGGGCAGAGTCAACAGGACTCCTGCCATTTGCAAAAGCCTGGGCTCATTAAATACATTATTCATATGGACTGAATGTCTGTATCCCTCCAAAATTTATACATTGAAGACCCAATCCCCAATATGATCATGTTTGGAGGTAGGACCTTTGGGAGATGATCAGATTTAGATTTGGTTGCAAGGATGGGGCCCACATGATGGGATTAGTGCCCTTATAAGAAGTGGAAGAGATAAGAGAGCTTTCTCTCTCTCTCTCTCTAAGCACACACACTGAGAAAAGTCCATGTAAGGACATAGTGAGAATGTGGCTATCTACAAGCCAGGAGGAGGGCTCCCAATAGGAACCAAATTTTCCAGGACCTTGATCTTGGACTTCCCAGCCTCCAGAAACACAATCATATATATATATATATATATATATATATATATATATATATATATATATATATATATATATATATCTGTTGTTTAAGCTACCTTGTCTATATCAGCCTGAGCTGACGAGTATAATTATATGAGGGGGTCCCTGAGACAGGACAAGGATGAAGGTACGGCCTTTGAAGGTAGCAAGAAGGGAGAGTGTTATTTCCCCAAACCCGAGAGGTGACAGAGCCCTGGGAGTGACTGCTCCTCAGGTAGGGTTCCAGGAAGGTGAGGGGTCTTGGGGATACATGGCTGCATGGGACATCCAGAGAGGCTGGCCCATCAGGTGCCCAGATGCTTGTCACTCTCCAAGTGAAAGTAGCAGTTATTTACATGTCCATCCGGCTTTGACCGTGAAGACCTCAGTGATGACTGTGGTCCAGTAGAGCATACAGGTTTTTGCCCTATTATCTGTCTACCCCACAAGCACCCCATACTTCTGTGTAACCCAAGAGAGGGGAGGGCCCTGGATCATGGGGTTTCCCACTGGCAGACGGGCTCCGAGTCTGGGTTGAGTTGATTTCAACAGAGTAAAGGAGTATGATATTTTGCACGCCTCAGCTTAGGGATACATATTTCTACTTCTTCAACAGTCCATCCCACTCTACAGCCCATGTTCCAACTTCCCTGGTATACCTTGTGTCCTCCTAACCACCCCAGATCTCACCAGGCTGGATCTAATCACAAATCTAATCTCTTCCCCACATACCGTACATTTTTAAGACTCAGCTAGACTCCCATCTGCTCCAAAAAGCCTTCCTGGACTCTTCTAGTCAGAATTAATCTCTCCTTCCTGTACATCAACATTCCATATCTCTATTTTGCACTTACCAGTCCTTGCCTCCTAGGATGTGAATATCCAGGGCACGTCCGTTTCCCCGGACTGTGAATTCCTAGGCGTGGGGTAGGTGCTCAGTGGGATCTGCTCTTTCTCCATCTGGGATCCCATCACCTCACCACCCCTCCCCCAGTACCCACAAAAGTGATCTTTTCTCTTAGGGGGTTTCAGTAATTGTTGAATTTAATCTAACTGCAGGCTCCAGTCAATCCAAAGAGGCAGAGAAATGGCTGAGATGAAGTAACCATACCAGACATAAATTGAATCTCCCAGGAGAGGTGAGTTTGTTTTTCTAAACTCCCTGAATGACGCTTTGCAAACAGGGTGCCACTCTTGAGACCTGAAAAAGGTAGAGGACTCGGAGTTGGCTTCTTACCCACAAGGAATGATTCACCCTGGAAAAAATCTGACGGAACAAGTTCTTTTCATATGTGAAAAAAAAAATCTCATTAACTTGGGCTTCAGTAATCCAGATTTCGAAATAGCAATAATAACCAATATGTGAATAATGCTTTTCTGTTTGTAAAGAGCAATTTCACACACTTAAAACCTATTTCATCCTAGCACCATCTTTTGGGGGATGCATCAATCCCAAACTGAGGTAGAAATAAAATCAGTCAGGGTAAATAATTTGTCTCCAACTCAAGTCTTTTAATTTTTTCCTCCATGAAAGCACACTTGACTAAAAGCTATCATCAAATCAGAGTTAAAGAGCATGAAGCTACAGGTCCAACCTGTGCATAAACTCTCTCTAAACCTTGACTATTAAATGGTGAGGTTGCTTTAGTAAGCAAAGTGACAGTGCAAAAAATTAAATGAAGAATTGTTAAATTACTTAGGTGAATACACTTGAGAAAGGTGCTTCTGTGGAAGACTTATTAGGAAAGAAAAATAAACTGGAGGCAGTGAGGAATTAGTCACAAATCAGTCACACTGCGGAATATTAGTCAGTGAACTGTGACGATTACACGTCATCTTTATTTATTTACGAAAACAAGTCCTTGAAGACCCTTTATCAGACACCACATGATTAGCCTAACTTGAGTTTCTACGTGCTTGAAGGCAATAAAACTTGTATTTCTTTAAAGTGGAGTCTAGCGGTGCCTGGGTGGCTCAGTCAGTTAAGTGTCTGACTTTGGCTCAGGTTATGATGTCCTGGTTTGTGGGCTCGAGCCCCGCATCGGGCTCTGTGCTGACAGCTCAGAGCCTGGAGCCTGCTTTGGATTCTGTGTCTCCCTCTCTCTCTGACCCTCCCCTGCTTGTACTGTCTCTCTCAAAAATAAATAAAAAACAAAAAAAATTAATATCTAAAGTGGAGTCTATACACTCAGACTTTTTATTGATTGAGTCTGGTCTCTCACTCACCCAGTTAGTTAAGAAAAAAAAAGTGACAATCCATTGTATTTCTCTGTTAGACCTTGCTCTGAGGCAGCAGCACATGGGTACCTGACTTTATCTCGAAAAGTCTGAATCCCAGGCTTTCATAGAAGAATAGTCTCTCCGCCCCGGGCAATAGAACTGAACTGTATAATCACTTTATTTTTCTAAAGAAAATTCAAGGGCCAAAAACATCACATGCCATGCCTTATAAAAGAGCCAAATCTTGGTTTTATAAGATTTCAGGACAGAGCACAGAAGGGCAAAAGAGGGTTGCAAAAGCAGAAATAAAAGTTTTGCTTATGTGAAAGGGCTTTTTAGGGAGGAGATTTTGTTTTTTAGAACTCTGTCTCTTCTGGAGGTTTTTGCAAAGCACGGAAATGAAACCTCATTCCTTGTGTGAACTCAGAAAATGACAACTGTCACTTTTGGTTCTCTGGTACATGATGGGCCCCTCCCCGACCACAGATTTCTCTGCCAGCTTTAAGATCTGTGATTAAAATCCAATTTTCTCGGAAGCTTTCATTTCCATGGTTAGTACTGAGCTTTGCACACTTTGCACGCTGGGGTCCGATCGCTTTTGTTTTCCGGAAAATACTCAGCTTGTTCAACTTGCTTTTGGAAGTGGTGAAGCCAGGTCTTACTTGTTACCAATTCCGTAGAAGGAAATAGTCCTGCCTCTCCTTTTATGTAACGGATGAAAGAAGAAAATCTAAAAATCTCTTTAGCTGTTGACTGGGGTTTAACCTGCAGTTTGCAAATGTTTTTCCAATCATGATAACAGGCTTTGCATGAGCAAAGTGCAGACCGGGGTAGCCCTGAAAAATTGACCTGCCAACCGTGCACCAACAGATAGATGTCAAGAGCCATCTCCCAGGGAGTGCTTTATGAGTCTAGACAGCAAAGAAGTTTCCAGACACAGAGGCAGATGCTAATGTATGAGACCTCACTCTGGGCTGTGAGACTGCCTAGTTCCCATCACTAACCCCTCACCCTTGGAAAGCATCCTATTACACCCTAATCTCCGGGTTCACCCACACATTCTCCTCATCGCTCACCCTGCCCTTCAGTCTCCCACTTGTCACCTCTGGGGTTCTAGATGCCCCTCAGGGCATGTACTCTTACACGTGCTTGTGCTTTCTTGTTTCCTGGGACCTTGTTAAAATTCAGATTCTGATCAACTAGGTCTGGGGCAGGGTCTGAAAGTGATTTCTTTTTTTTTTTTTAAGTTAAAATTTTTTATGTTTATTTATTTTGAGAGATAGAGAGAGACAGAGCATGCATGCAAGTGGAGGAGGGGCAGAGAGAGAGGGAGAGAGAATCCCAAGCAGGCTCCACGCTGTCAGCACAGAGCCTGACCTTGGGCTTGATCCCATGAACCGTGAGACCATGACCTGAGCCAAAATCAAGAGTCGGACGATTAACTGACTGAGCCAACCAGGTGCCCATGAAATTCATTTCTCTCTCTCTCTCTTTTTTTTTTTTTTAACATTTACTCATTTCTGAGAGACAGAGTATAGGCAGGGGGAGGGTCAAAGAGAGAGGGAGACACAGCATCTGAAGCAGCTCCAGGCTCTGAGCTGTCCACACAGATTCTGACACGGGACGAGAACCCACGATCTGTGAGATCATGACGTGAGCTGAAGTCAGACGCTTAGCCGACTGAGCCACCCCAGTGCCACTGAAATTCATTTCTAGCAAGGACTCGGGTGACACTGATGCTGTGGTCCGTGGGACACATCTTGAGGGACAAAACCTCCAGACCAGCTAAACTTTGTTGTACCTACTCCCTTTGCCCATATGAAGCATTTACCCCAAATCAGATCATTTGTTTTTCTTCTTCAGGGACTGGTGACACAGGAGCACGAACTGTGGCACCAATAGCTCTAGGTTAGTCCCAGATCCCAGTCTCATCATCTGCAAGATGGGCAGTAATAGTCCCGGCACATAGAATAAGGCAGACGATAAACAACAAAGTGTTTGTGAGTATAAACCCTCAGGGCCTTGTGAACATTAGTTAACCTGTACTATGTCCCAGATACAGTGAGGGGGCGGGGAGCTTTTCATCCTAGGACCTCAGTGGCCCACCTGCAATGAAGGAGAAATTATTATTGCTGGGTGTGTTTGGTTCATTCTCTGTGTTTTACCAGTGGGTGGGGTTTTGTGTCCCAGAAATAGGTTTCCAAGCTCCTCCTTGTGTTTCTTGGCTCAGACTCTGGGGGATGGGGGGTGGGGGGGGAGGGCCGCGGAAGAAGGCTGGATCCTGGCGCCAGTCCAGCCCTGTCTGTTCCCTCCATTTTCTCTCTCTTCCTTTCGTGGAGCTGCAGATAGCTTTCTCCACTGTCTTGAGGCTCCTCCCTGACTTCCTCACCCCCGTGTTCTCTGCCTGAGACTTCAGATCTGGCGGGAGTTGGGGGAGTAGAAGCAGAAGATGCCCATTTTGTGTTGAGGTTGAGCTCGTCTGCATCTGTGAATGAAGTGGATCCTACTTTCTGGATCCCCAAACTCTGGACTCGTCCCCATGCTGAATGGCATTGCAAAGACACAGGAGGAGCATTTGGTGTAGGAGTTCTGGTATTTGTGAAAAGGCAGCACTGATTGGGACAATGTGACAACTATCACTTTATTTAGAAATCGATGACGTATCTAAATCTTTACGGGCACCTGCACCCCTGGGGGCAGACGGTGTGATTGATCCCTGGACGCCACGCCAGCCTCTGGCCACTGCGGAAGGGCCATGCGGTTTGGAGAATTGCTCTCCGTCTCTGCACAGAACCTGGTCAGTTCGCCTCTTATCTTATTTTTTTACACTTATTTATTTACTTTGAGAGAGAGACAGAGAGCACAATCGGAGGAGGGGCAGAGAGAGAGAGAGGAGAGGGAATCACAGTCTGTGCTGCCAAAACCCAGATGAGGGGCTCAGTCTTACCAACCGTGAAATCATGACCTGAGCCACAATCAAGAGTCAGACAACTAACCAACGGAACCACCCAGGCGTCCCAGCACCTGATCAGTTAAAAAAAATTTTAATGTTTATTTTTGAGAGAGGCAGAGAGAGAGAGAGAGAGAGAGCATGAGCAGGGGAGGGTCAGAGAGAGAGGAAGACCCAGAATCCAAAGCAGGCTCCAGGCTCTGAGCTGTCAGCACAGAGCTTAAACCCATGATCCATGTGATCATGACCTGAGCCAAAATTGGACGCCTAACTGACTGAGCCACCCAGGGGTCCCCAGAACCTGATCTGCTTCAATCAGTCACGGGAATCGCACTCCCTGGCTTGTTATTGACTCAGGAACCCTGGCCGCAGTTATCAGATAGGGGCTGACACATGGGCCCATGGCCTGTTGGGCCCAATCAGGCAGACGGGAAGGACTCTAAGCACTCTCTCTCTCCTTTCCCAAACTCAAACAGAGAATCATGCAGAGTCGCTTCTTCCCAGAAACCATCCAGCACCTCTGAAGGAACCAAGAGGGAGATGACACCATGGAAGGTGGACCAGGAGATAAGAAGGACCCACGGCCTGGGAGCTGTGATGGAAATTCTGGGTGGGTGACCTCAGAAGCTACTTGGGTCAGGCTTTCTGTTGCTGGTAGCTGAAAGCATCCTAAGAGATTTGCAGTATCCACGGCCCCCCAACCTTCCCATCACGGCAATCTACTCATTCATGCATTTACAAATGAGTTTACAAATTCATTTTCAGAGCATCTATTGTGTGCCAGGCTCAACTCTAAGTATTAAGGATATAATCACAGATTAGACACAGTTTCTGAGCTCAAAGAATTCCTGAGCTCATAGTCCAGTAGAACAAAGTGCCAATAGATGATTATAATCCACTGCAATAAATGTAAGTAGAAGATACGAATAAAAGCATGTCGGGTAAGGCTGAACGCCTGTGAGTGAGCAGGCAGGCCCTGGACTGAGGATGCCTGGGACACGGGCTTGAGAAGTGTCGGATGAGGAATAACGGATTCTCCTCACAGCGGTGCCTAGGAGAGGTTTGCCTACCATAACGCCAGTCAAGGTCCATTTCCCTCCAGGGGTTGCCATGGCGGGGAGAAGGCAGAGGCCTGCAGAAAACCCACTGGAACACCATTAGACGCAGGCAGTTCTCAGACCCTACCATCCAGTCCCGTGATGTTTTCACCCCAAATTTGGCAAGAGAATGCAAGTGCCTATAATTTCTCATTAGTATGTGAGCACATTGACTCTTGCTTCACACTGAAGCTACTTCATTCCTCTTTCAAATTTTTAAGTTTATTTATTTATTTTGAGAGAGACAGAGAGACAGAGAGAGGGAATGTGAGCAGAGGAGGGGCAGAGAGAGGAGAGAGAGAAGCCCAAGAAGGCTCCCCACTGTCAGCACTGAGCCCTATGTGGGGCTCGATCTCATGAATGGCGAGATCATGACCTGAGCTGAGATTAAGAGTCAGATGCTTGGGGCACCTGGGTGGCTCAGTCTTTTGAGCCTCTGGCTTCAGCTCAGGTCATGATCTCATGGTTCGTGGGTTCAAGCCCCACATCAGGCTCTGTGCTGACAACTAGCTCAGAACCTGGAGCCTGCTTTGGATTCTTTGTCTCCCTCTCTCTTTGACCCTCCCCTGCTTACACTGTCTCTCTTTATCTCTAAAAAATTAAAAAAAAAAAAGAGTCAGATGCTTTACTTACAGAGCTACCCAGGTGCTCTGAAGTTACTCAATTCCTGATTTAAAAAAATGTCTGAAGCAGGAAAAAATATATACATATATGTTTAAGGGCCATGTGCAGATTAAAGGAACATGCCTTGAACTTGTAAAAAGTGTCATAAATATAAAGAATGTTTCTTTTCACCAACCCTGTGTTCATAGTCTGGCCAAGGGGAGAGACACCAGAAATGTTAACCACTGAAAAGGTACAGACTCAGGTGCATGGAGACATATCCTTATTACAATGAGAACATGAACTCTCCACACGTAACACTGAAGAAAACACACTATACATTGTAGTAGGCGGAGGCTTATGGCCCAATTATTTCTCTGACACGTGAAGACACAGAAAATAATCTGTCTCTCTTCCTCTGGTAACAATGAGGTGAGCCCTTCAGGAGCCCAGGGGTTTTCCTGACTTCATTAGTTGCCGTCGCTGCGGGAGCCGCTGAGTGGAGGAGACGTTCATTACCAGATTCCTCCTCGCCCCGCCACCCACAACGTCCCCCAGCTTCTGGGCAAGAAGTGAAGATAACAAAGCTTCCTGCAAAAACCCATCTCTGGTTCTGAAAAGACTTGTTCCAGAAGTGCTGTTCTTAAGGACTTGCATTTTGACTCCCAAGAGATTTCATGAAGATGTGAATTTTATCTGTTTCCAAGTATGTCTGTATTGCGGCTCTTTCCTTATACACAGGGTTTAAGAACCATCAAAGAAAAAAGCACATTTTCTTCCAATTCTCCTATCTTGTTTACTCTAAAGCAGTTGTCATGCGTAGACACAGCTGGGATTAGCCAGCATCATTCTTGCCGCAAATAAACCAGAATATATATAAGAACATAAGTTATAAAAATATCTTTGATTCACAGCTGAGTTCACATCATTGTTGATTCGAGCCTGACAATCTGAGATGACTGTAAAAGGGATAAGAATTTATAACCCGAAGCAGTTACTTTTAATGTGACCACAAAGCTTTATTTCCCTGTAATATGACTTTTATGTCATATTTTTCATATGGACATAGTGTTAGCAGAGAGGCCTTGGGGGCGCCTGAGTGGCTCAGTAGGTTAAGCGTCCAAATTCGGCTCAGGTCATGATCTCACGGTTCGTGAGTTCAAGCCCCACATCGGGCTCTGTGCTGACAGTGCAGAGGCTGCTTGGGATTCCTTCTCTCTCTCTGCCCCTCCCCCACTTGTGCATGTGCACTTGCTCGCTCTCAAAATATAAACTTAAAAAAAAAGAAGAGAGGCTTTGAACTGAGGTTTTGTCTTTAGACTACAATGAACTCATTAATCTTTTGAAAATATGTTCCAAAAAAAATTTTTTTTTCGGTTCACTGTTAGAACTGAAGTTCTAGAAGATTCTGGGGAGTAGTACCTTTTGAGCTCATGCATCCACCAGTTGTGTGAGACGGTTGAAAACAAAAGGAAAGAGAACATTTTCTTTCCTCTGATTGTTGAATCCATTCTTCTCCACAGCCTCGGCTCCCAGAACCATTTTGAGCTACGTGTGGAGGGTCTCTGTGTAGTTTAAAGTCACCCGCTGCCAACTGAGGAAGCCCAGGACGTGGCAACAGGAGGGCAGGTGTGACCGCCCTGGGGCGCAGACACGAGTGTGAGTAGCCTGTGTGTCCTTGGCTAAGCTGCACACATTCTCTGTGTCTGGGTACCAACGTTGCTTTTGCGTTGAAAAGGCACCTTCATCCTGTAGGATAAAACAGACCTGAAAGGGGATATAAACAGGAAGAAAAGATATTCCCTGCTTCCCACACTCAGCTGCATAAAAGGCCCTTTCTCTGGTCTGAAGAGGAAGGCAAGGGTTGAAGGGGGAAAAAAAATCAAGAAAACATAGGAACAGGTCTCTGCCTCTTGCCAGGAGGACGTGTGAGAAGGCAGGAAAAGGTTCGAAGAGATGTGCTCATGTGAACTGTGGGGACCTGAGAATAGAGAAATTCCCTTCCTTATAGATCTCTCTAGAAGTCCTGGAGTCCTTTGGCCGAAGGATGGTGAAGAGTAGGCATGTTCCACATGAGGAAGTGGGCTGCAGCCCTTCTCAGTGTTCCCAGGATCCCAAGTGGGAGGAAAATACTACCTGAGTGGGGGAGAGAGAGAAACAGTAATGAGAGGCCACCTGGCCTGCAGAGGGTCTTAGAGGGGGAGCAAGGATGAGGTGGGGCAGGTGGTGAGACCGAAGGGGACAGAGTGAGCATCAGCAGATTGACCGGGTGCACTATGGCTCTCCAGAGAAGAAGAACCAACAGGAGATAACGGTATGGAGAAAGAGATTTATTATAAAGGGTTGCCTCACATGATTACAGAGGCTGAGAAGTCCTGGGATGTGCCATGTGCCACCTACAAGCTGGGACCCAGGACAGCTGGTGGTGTAGCTCCCAAGCCCAAGAACCAGAGATGGTGTAGACTCCAGTCTGAGTGGAAAGGCCTGAGCACTGGGGAGATTGATGCCTCTGTGCAGCGGTGAGGCAGAGAGGGCAGATCCTCCCTTCTTCCCCTTTTTTGTTCCATCCAGGCCCCCAGCAGACTAGCTGAAGCCGGCCCACACTGGGGAGGGCAAAGCACTTTACTCTTTCTACCGGCTCAAAACCCAGTCTCTTCCTGAAACACACCCAGAGGCACATCCTGAAATAATATTTAACCAGATATCTGGGCGTCCTGTGATCCAGTCAAGTTGACACATAAAATTCACTATGACACTAGCTCATTATTTGGAGCCAAACCTCTCAATCCTGGGGGGCTTCTAAAATTCCTAATGCCTGGGCCAAGCCCCGTTGCAGTTAATCACCATCTCTGGGGATGCTAATCCAGGCATCACTATGTTTTCAATCTACCCATATAATTTCAACGTGGAATCAAGGCGGGGGGCGGGGGAGGACCGCTGATCCAATTCGCTTGCACACCCTTGCTGCTACTCAAGTGCCATCTGCAGACCAGTGGTGTCAGTAACACCTGGGCACGTGTTCCAAATACAAAACCTTGGGTCCCGTCCTAGACCTTTTATTTGGAATCCACAGTTTAAAACCATCCCAGAGGGGTCCTATATGCATTACAGTTTGAGAAGGCTGGTGCTTAGTTAGGAGTGACAGCCGGATGAGATAAAGTTGACTGACAGTAGAAGGCCCACATGGGGTTCGATCCGTGATTTTCAGCCTCGTGGATGTTTTTCAAATCCAGCCCTTGGAGATCAGAATGTCTAGATTGGAAAAGCCTTGGCTTTGGCATATTTCAAAATCACCTGGGGTGATGTTCCTGGGCGGCCAGGGTTGAGACCTGCTGACTTAGACCCAGAAGCTGACAGCTCCTTCCCTATAGGTGCCTCCAGGAGAGAAGGGAGGGGACAGGTCAGAGGGGCATTTCACTGTGAATGCCACTCACTTGCAAGTCTGAATTGATTTAGAAGTCATTGAAATAGACTGAGTTCATGTGGAAGCAATGGGATGGAGAATTTGCATCAGACAGAATCTGGCTTAGAGACACGTCATTGTACAGAGTCTTCTAAAGATAAGGATACATTTTTGTATCCCAATCTGTGACTGTGAAATTACTCCATGTATCCAGTGCCTGGCACATGGTACTTACTCAATGAAAGGTTACTGTTTTTAAGTAGCTAATATGTAACCACTCTACCTCCTTTGGTTTCTGAATGTGAAGACAGGTATCTTGCAGTAATTTTAGAAACCATCTCTTCCAATGTTCCCTCTCTTTCATTCTATCAATAACCTACGATTAGATGTGTTTCAGGTCTCCTCATGCTACTCTTCAGGACCCTAACCCATCTGCCATATTTCATCTCTGTCTCTCCACACTGCATTTTGAATAATTTCTTCAAATCTATTTTCTAGTTCATGAATTCTTTCTTAAATTGGGCCAGTCCTGCTGGCGGTGCATCCTTTCAGCTTCATATTTTATTCTATTAATAAAATATTTCTTTCTTTTCCTTGTTTCTATTATTTTATTATTGGTACCTCGAATCTCTCTTTTATACCCTCCAACAATTAAATCATACTTCATTTGTAGTCTTTGTCCAATAGCAAAAATTATTGGGAGCTTGATTTCACAGCGTGTTGTTTCTGCTGGCTCTTGCATATTACAAGTAGAAGCTTACCTTTGGGGTGTGTGTGTGTTTATTCGGGCATGTGTGAGTGTCTATAAGTTCACGCTTTATTTGTAGACATTTTTCGAGCTTTGGTAAGCAATTCCTTTTGGTTTATCCAGCAACTATTTGGGTTGGCTTCTTCTAGGCTACGGTAGGCTTTACCAACCCATGACACTTGAAAACTTTTTAGCTTAAAGTTTCAAGGTATAGTGAATTGAGCAGCAAATCTGCAAAAGATTCAGCTTTCTGCTTAGAGTCAAACCTGTCTCCCTTCTACCCAGTGCCAGGCTGGATGTAGCATTTTTCCTTGCTGTCTCATTTTCGAGGTAGGTGTATTTCCGGTAGACCTTTACAGTCAGAGCAGTCCTTTGGCATCCCAGCTTTATGCACGGTCCTATTATTAGAGTTCCACCTTAGGTGAGCCCTTGCCTTTATCTGTTTGCCCCTGCGCCCCATGCAGCTGTCAAAGCAGAGACTTCAAGTCCGCAGGGTCAGCCCCTGCTCCCAGGGAGATAGCCAGCTTCCGCGTGTGCTTACATCCCCACATTTCTGCTTTTGCTTTCTGCTTGGCCTCCGTGTAGAGGCCTTTCTTTATTGCCAGCTAAATAATACATTTTTTTCAAAGATTTTTTTTTTAAAACCTTCTCCAACATTTTCAGTTGCTTCACAGGGAAGCTTTCCTGGAGTAACTTATCTACAATATTGCCAAATATGGAAGGCCTCTTAATAGTTTCTGTCCTAGCAAAACAAACAAACAAACAAACAGATAAACACCACCACCACCAACAACAACAACAAAACACACACACACACACTTTTTTTTTTTCCAGATACCGAGGCTCAGGCAGAGAAGCTGCAGGAAATGTAGACATCTTTCAGAACAATGAGCCTGGTTCAGAGGACCAGCATTTAAACTCATGCTCCCTGCCACCATTTTTCAAAGTGTCATGTGTTGCAGGAATAAAAGAGACAAAATGAAATTCCGTGAAGTTCTTTGCTCTTTGAAGGGTGTTGGTTATTTAAAGTTTTGCAAAAACAGCAAAATCTCCCTGAGGCAGAGGGCCACATGAAAATGGAAGCGATACTCCGGTCCTGGGGCTGATTTAGATGTTGACCGAAGGCTGAGTGGGAAACACTGTTCCATGTCCCAGGAATGAAAAATCCTGTACCTTTGTTGAGGCTTCTCATGGAAACTTGAAAAACCATCGAATAGAGGATGGGAATAGCACTCACCAAAAATAACTGCTCCCATAAGCATCATCTTGTTAGTGACTGTTACGTCAGTGCGTTCCTGGGCCCCCACCTGACAAAGTAAAGATTCTTCTCATCTCAGTTATTCAGTTGGCCATGGAGAGTCTACAGCAGTGTCAGAAATGGCCCATGTGTCTGCCTCAAAAGATTAAAATTACCGGTTCTTCAAACAAGGTGAAACACATTCTAGAACATGTTAGGTAACAGCCATGGCTGTCTGTGTAAAATAAATGAATTGGCCTACTTGAAAACGTTCCCTTTCTGCCTAAATGGCACTATGGAGATTTTCAGAGTCTGGAGGTTTTGACAAGAGTTGCCATCCAGGCTTAATTTTTTCCCAGTTTTTGAAATTACTGATTATATCTAGATAATAAGAATATGAGATAAATCAATTTTATTTTATTTATTTAGTTTTTAGTGTTTATTTTATTTCTGAAAGAGAGAGAGACAGAGTGCAAGTGGGGGAGGGTCAGAGAGAGAGGGAGACACAGAGTCTGAAGCAGGCTCCAGGCTCTGAGCTGTCATCACAGAGCCCGATGCAGGGCTCAAAGTCACAGACTTCGAGATCATGACCTGAGCCAAAGTCAGATGCTAAACAGACTGAGCCACCCAGGCGCCCTTATTTTATTTATTTAAAAAATTTTAAGTTTATTTACTTTTGAGAGACAGAGACAGACAAAGAAAAAGAGAGAGAGAGAGAGAATGTGTGTGTGTGTGTGTGTGTGTGTGTGTGTGTGTGTTTATTTTATTTCTGTAAGACAGAGTGCAAATGGGGGAGGGGCAAAGAGAGAGGGATAGAGCACAGAGCCCGATGAGGGGCTCAAACTTACAGACTGTGAGATCATGTCCTGAGCCGAAACTTAAGAGTTGGAAGCTTAACCTACTGAGCCACCCAAGTTCCCCAGAGATAAATCTAGTTTAAACCGTATTTGACAAACACCAACTAGACTGGCCTCCTTAAAGCTGACAAAATGCAGTTACAAAGAAGTCAGGGCACAACTGGTGACAAGGGTTAGGTCCATCCCAGGAGCCTTTGAGTCTGGACCGTGGCCCACATATGTACTGACCCGTCTTGGTGCTGTTCTCCTCACCTGCTGTTTGGCATTCTTGGCATATGCTCTGGGTTGGCTCATCTGCCTGTGCAGCTCCTTTGCCCCACATAGACTTGACATATCACCACCCCCACCCCCCAGCCAGGTGTTGTCTTCCTCTGGGCAAAAGCTGATACGGCCTATGAAGTTAAAAAATTTATCTAAATTAGCTGTGAGTTATATAATTTCCTTTGATGTTCTGAATTCCCAAACATTCTTATCTGATTTTATGGTAAGATATGATGTTACAAATACATTCTTTGAAAGATGTTTCAGCCAGTAAAACTGAAGGACAAGGTAACTTTTGATTGTAAGGAAGAAGTAAAAACAATTCTCAGTGTAATTTTCTCCTCTGCAAAAGGGCCGAATGGTAAAATAGGCATAACATAAAGTTGATAACTTTAGCTGTGTAACTGGTGAAGTGCATGGTCAGTGGCATTGAGTCTGTTAACATGGTTGCGGGACCATCATGGCCGTCCCTCTCCAGAACCCTCCTATCATCCCAAACTGAAACTCTATCCATGAAATGATACCTTCCCATTACCCCCTTCCCCTGGCCCCTGGCAGCCATCATTCTCCCTTTCATCTCCATGAATCTGACCTCGGTGCCTCATAGAAATGGAATCATGTAATAGTTGTCCTTCTGTGTCTGGCTTCTTTTCTTTAGCACAATGTCTTTGTAGTTTATCCACGTTGCGGCTTGTGTCAGAATTTCCTTCCTTTTCATGGACAAATACTATTCCGTTGGATGGCTAGACCACATCTTGTTTATCCATTCAACAGTTGGATGTTTCCACCTTTTGACCAGTGTGAACAGTGCTGCTATGAGCACAGTGTACAAAGATTCATTGAGCCCCTGCTTTCAATTCTTTTGGGTATTTTCCCAGAAGTGGAATTTCTAGGTTAATTTTCTGAAGAGCCACCATGCTGTTTTCCAAGGCCGCTACATGATTTTACATTCCGACCTGGCACCAAGGACCCAGCTTTTCCACATCCTCACCAATATTTGGGTTGTTGTATTGTGGTTTTTTATTTTTAATGATAACCATTTTAATGGATGTGAGTGGTACCTTATTGTGTTTTTGACTTGCCTTTCCCTAATGATTAGTGATGTGGGGATTTTTTTTGTTTCTTTCTTTAAATTTTTAAAGTTTATTTACTTATCTGAGAGAGACAGAGAGACAGAGTGAGGTAGGGGCAGAGAGAGAGGGAGAGAGAGACAGCACAGAGCCCAATGTGGGGCCTGAACTCACGCACCATGAGATCAGGACCTGAGCCAAAACCAAGAATTGGATGCTTAACCAACTGAGCCACCTAGGTGTCCCAGCTTCTTTTTTTTTTTTTTTTTTGGATGTTTATGATGTGTTTTTCTATGTCTGTTTTTCTCACCTGCCAGGGAGTACTTTTGATTTTGGGGAGCAGTTAGAGCTTTCCCATTGGTTTCCCCCAGGAGGATTTAATGCAGTCAATTATCCCAGTTTGAGGAGACAACTAAACTTTTGGATACATCATCTCAATTTCTTTAATTCCCAGAAAAAACAGCGCACCAGACATTTCCTTCCCTTTGTTCTTTGTCTTAAGCTCTGCTTTGAGTGCGGACACCCTCCTAGCTCAGCCCGCACAGAAAAGCAGCATGAAAGTGACCCACCAGCTTCTGAGGACAGGTAGTAACCCCAGAGCTCTGTCCCAGTAGGCCATGTCGTGAATGTGGCACGCACATGTATTGCTGTAGAGGAAAGAAGCCTTGCGGGGTCGCAAGCATATGGTACAGATCAAGCCACACAGCAATCTTAGGATGACAACAAATGCTTGCACTTGGACTGTGCCCAGGAAAACTGGTGAGTTGCAGCACAACAGTGGGGCTGGGGAAATCGTTTATTAGCGAATATCACTTGAGATGTGTAAGCATAAGAATGCAGGTGGGAGCTTGATGGTTGCCCCGCATCAGCCTTTTAGAAGTTGTCTTCAAAGATGTGTGGGAGAACAGACTTTTTTCCTGTGGCAAGGTAGCTTAAGAAGAAATGACTAGACAGCTACGACTTGCATTCACCCAAGGACAATCTTTACTCAACAATTAAGTTCTCTTTTGTATGGGCCTTAGATGGAACTAGAACCCGCCTAGAATGACATCAAGTCCACTCATTTAAAGTAAAGAAGTATGGGGCACCTGGGTGGCTCAGTCAGTTGGGCATCTGACTTCAGCTCAGGCGGATTCTGTGTCTCCCTTTCTCTCTACTCCTCCCCTACTCTTACTCTGTCTCTCTCTCTCTCTCTCCCAAAAATAAATAATAAAACATTAAAAAAATAATAAAGAACAATGATCTGAATTACTCAACACGGCATTTTAAAATAAGTGAAGTTTTAGCCAGTAATATACACTACCACACTTTTCAATTTTTACTGTAATTAGTACATTAAAAGCAAACAGTGCTGGAAAGGGTGTTTTGTTTTCCTGTTAAGTTAAATCACCCTCCCAAAACCTTATGCATATTTAATTTGCTCAGCAATCTGTTTCTCTGTAGATGGCACAAAGGTAAAGTTTAGCTCAGTTTGTGGGTGCTTTAGCGGGATTTAAATTATTGAGATTTTACTGTGGAAACTGAATCAGCACGCTGGGTTGAGATTTCTATTGTGAACATCTAATTATCCCTGTTTCAAGGATATTGCCTTTATAATGTTAAATAATACTCGCTTCATGGTTTCCTTTATTTTTGTTCAGTAAGAGATTCAAAATCCAGTATTATACTTTGGTCTTGAAGTTGTATCTTGAACAATCCACACATCGACAATTTGCCCATCGGGTTTGTCTTTTATCTTAAAGGCGGAGGTTTCCCTGAGGACCTACAAAAAAAACATCAAATGGTATAAATAGTAATCGAATGTTGCATGGGGGCGCTTCTTTTGATTTAGTTTCTTCCTTTTCTTTCTCTTTGGTCATTTGGCACTCAAATAGGATAGACATTGCTAAGAATCCTTTCTTTTTTTTTTTTTTTTTTAGAGAGAGAGAGAGAGAAAGAGAGAGAGAGAGCGCACCCACACCTGGGGGAGAGGCAGAGGGGCAGAGGGAGAAGGAGAGAGAGAATCTCAAGCAGGATCCACGCCCAGTGCAGAGCCCCACCCCCACCCCGCAACCTACCTCCTCTCACGCTGGTGCTATCAGGACCTGAGCCCAAATCAGGAGTCAGACACTTAACCAGCAGAGCAGTCCAGGAGCCCTGCTGAGAATCCATTCTATAAAGGCTGTTGCTTGCTCTGCCAGCCTGGATGCCAGGATGTTAGTGGCATGTTTTGGGGTGGCCTGCCCTGAACCCCACAATATCCAGTTAGTGCCTCCTTTTACCTCCTTCAAGTCTTTGAATCTATCTTTTCATTGAAACTCCTTATTTAATGCTGCAGCCCACCCTCCCCATTTCCCCTATCTTGTTTATTCAGCTTTGATTTTACTTTCATCCACACCACTTTCCTCCTTCTAACCAGTGATAACGCTCACTGATGTTCCCTCTGCTCACTCTCGAGCCTCTCTCCTACTTCTGAAAAATATGAGCTCTGTGAGGGCAAGAATCATTGTCTGTTTTATTCACAGCTATATCTCAAGTGCCCAGAATAGCATTTACCACAGAGTAGGTGCTCAATAAATATTTTGTTGGATGAACTTAATAAATGCAACATAGCCAGTCATAATTGTTGATGTTAACTGCACACCTCTATGTACTTCAAAGGCTACCCTTATATATATTTTTAATACATTATCTTATTTTATTCTTCCAACAGCCCCATGCTAGTGGTACAATCATCATCATCATCATCATCATCATCAACTTACATGTGGTAAAACTCAAAGTTTGGAGAAGTTACTTCGTTAGTGAAAATTACTCAGCCAGTAAACAGTTGACCCATGGCTGGGCACCCTGGCTTACTCTGCATCTGGGTTCTTAATCACTGTCTATAATTGCCTACAACAGGCCAGCTGGGTATTTGTAAAAGGTTCCCTGTTCAAGAACTCTTGGAATTTCAAGATGGCAGCAGCAGAGAGTTAAACCAGGTGTGGTGTTCTGTGCAGCAGAATAGGCTGTGCATTCATGAAACTGGCCTGGGCTCACCCAGCCATGGAGACCGAGGGCAGGTGCCGCTCTTTTGCCCCCATTTCAGGCCAGGTCATTTTCACTCCAGTTTTAAATTTAGAGCTGGGAGGAATGCTGGAGGTGGGTTTCATTGCCCTCACTTGACAGATGAGGAAACGCAGTCTCGGAGAATTGTTCTCTGGGAAGGAAAACACATGCAGTCCCTTGGTAGCGGAAGAGAACAGAGCACTTCCTACTATGATCAATAGAGTCAGAGGGAGTCACTGGTAATATCTCAAATACTGATGATTTTCAGGGACTTATCACAAAAAAAAAAAAGAGAATTCAAGTGTATCCTCATGACGATGCCACTCCGTTTGCATTCATAGACTCTTTCCTAAGAAAAAGAATAGAGAACCTCACACTTACCAATGCCATTTGTCTAGTATGCTTAACAGAGAAAAAATTAAGCCTATAGATTCAGATGATTATTCTAAGATAAAATATCCTCCCCTGTGCTCCTCCCTGCCTGAGCCCCGCTCAGATTTCAGGGTCTAATTGAATGATACCTCTTCATCAGGCCTTCATTTCCATTTAAACTAAGTCAACATACATGCTTCGTTTATATGAGTTGTACCAACATGTATAATTTTGGAAATGAAGATGGGGAATGGCGTAGAGCACAGCACCACACAAGCACGCATTCCATTAGCTGTCAGAGAGCTGTATCAGAGAGATTAATTAATTGCTTATCCAAAGCCATTCCTTTTTTTTTTTTTTTAACAAGGAGAAGTGAAAATTTGTTCAAGATGATGATGCACCCAGTTAAAAATGGTCACTCCCTTCTTCTACCATCATGCGAGCCCTGGGAAATGCCACTTGTACGCACAGGAAAGTAAAAGGCATGTGATATCTTAGTGTTATTATAAAATCTTACTTTAAAATGTGTATTATATAAAGTACATGTAACAAAAATTGTGATTTTAATGATTTTTTAAGGGCACAATTCAGTGGCATTAATTCCATTCACAATATTGTGCAATACCACCGCTCCCTATTTCCAAATCATTTTCAGCACCTGAAACAGAGACTGAAATCATTAAGCAAAAACTAACCATGCACCCATTCCCTGTCTCCCCAGCCCCTGGTACCCTCTAACCTACTTTCTGTCTCTATAAATTTGCCTCTTCTTGATATTTCATATAAGTGGAATCATACAGTGTTTGTCTTTTTTGCTTTAGGTTTATTTATATCAGGATAATGTTTTCAATATGTTTCCATGTACTAAAACTTCATTCTTTTTTATGGCATAATAATATCCCATCATACATGTGTAACGCATTTAGTTTATGCATTTGTTTGCTGGTGAACACTGAGATATTTGCATGTTTTGGCTATTATAAATAATGCTGCTGTGAATATTGGCGTACGGTATCTATTTGAGTCCCCATTTTCACTTCTTTGGGGTCTATACCAAGGAGCAGAATTGCTGGGTCACTGGTTGGGTCATATGCATGTTTAACCTTTTGAGAAACCACCAAATTGTTCTCACGGTGGCTGCACCACTTACATTCTCAACAGCGGTGCATGAGGCTTCCAATTCCTGCAAATCCTTACCAACAACTGGTCATTTTCTGTTGTTGTTTTTTTTAATCGCAGCCATCCTGAGGGGTCTAAAATGGCATCTCATGGTGGTTTTGATTTACATTTAACTGGAGACGATGATGGTGGATATCTTTCTATGCGGGAAAGATACATATATATCTTCTGACCTTGTAGATCTCTACTGCACACAGTACCCAGTCTCCAGCATTCCTGTCCTTGCCCCAGTTCCCACGGTGCTTATGCAGTAAGTAACGTGATGGTTTTAAAACCTCCCCATTTCATACAACCTCCTGTACCACTACCTGCGTGTGATAAGTGCACCCCAAGTATTCTTGATGATTCAATTACTTACTCAAATCCATTTCTTCTCTTCGTACAGAGAGAGATGCACATTTGTTCAGACTAATGATGTGCCCAGTTACAAATGCTCACTCCCTCAGGCTAGGAGTGGCCACATTGAGCCAGATTTGGTGGCGCACTTGAAGTCTATGGGGCAGGGCCTCTAAGACAGCTGCTGTTTTTCTGATAAAGAGGAATAGTGTCCATTGGTGTATGTCACTTCCCTTCTTCTCATTCCCCTTCCTCCTGTGTGGGACAAAGACACCAAGTCTGCATGTGAGTACATGTCTTGCAGTCACTGGGACAGAAGCACATGGAAAGGACAGTGGAGGAAGAAACTAGAAGGAGCCTGGGCCTTTGATGTCTTCCTCAAGTCTCTGCCCGGGTCTGATGAGGTTTGCACTTTTCATTTAGCTAATAAATCCTGACTTGGTTAAGCTTATAATAGTTGGCTTTTTGGTAACATATGACCCAAAGGGATCTAACTGACACTTTGTGAGAGCTTAACAGCCCTGACTAATGAGAATCTAGAACCAACTAAGACCAAGGAGAGACAAAGAGGCAGGGAAAAGAAATTGGATGTGTTATAGAGCCAACTGCATGGCAAAGTATCTGGAGGTAAAATGCAGAGCAGGGGCCATCTTTCACCTCCCATTCCATTTACCTTCCTCCACCTCTGGACATCCCCCTGCATCAAAAGGCACCTCAGGTCTCACTTCCTCTAGGAGCTCAGAGCTTCCTGCACGGATGGGCCAGACTTTCTCTGAGAATAGCTTACACATCACGAATTTGAAACTAGTTGACAAAGAACCACAATCTCTGAGCCATTAACCTAAGTGACTGTCCATGCAAAGCAGAGATGTCTCAGCAGTGAGAAATGACCTTGATTCTCCTTGAAGGGTAAATGCAGAAAATTGGGAATCAGAAACCTCTTTTGATACTTTTCTAAACAATGAAGTTCCAAAAATACCTAGCTCCTTTAAATCTCTGGATTTATTATGCAATAAAATAAATAGGAAATAAAAGGATCTCACAATCATAAAAAAAATCTATTCTTATAAATACATGGGTCCATGTACCAACCCTCAGCTGCCTTGCTCATTAATTCTGTGGTGCGTATGAGCATTGTCACATATTTGGTTTCTTTTCAGGTCATTTAAGATTATCGATTTCTCCTTCTCTAGTATAGAGCTCAGTTCTCTAAGGACTGGCTAGTAACACATTTCCCAGCTCACATAGTGCCATTTAAAAATGATTACACTCAGTG
Organism: Helogale parvula; assembly: GCA_004023845.1. Lineage (NCBI taxonomy): Eukaryota > Metazoa > Chordata > Mammalia > Carnivora > Herpestidae > Helogale > Helogale parvula. Next base: position 211,165 of record PJEM01000972.1, read on the forward strand.
TCTTCAGTTTAAAGTTTCCCTTCCTGGCATCCATATGCTAGCAGTTTGTACACTTTTCTTTTATGCTTTAATTCTTAGGAGCAACTCATTCCCTCTGACTGCCTTCTCCCAGTGGCTAAAACAGCACCAAGGACAATGGATACACCAGAGAAGCCGCAGAGATGATTTTTTGTCATAACCAAAAGTTTTTTGGGGGAAAGAAAACCCTTGTAGTTAGTCACGTGTCATCTTTTGGCTCAAAAGTAAAATGCTAAGTTGCGCATTAGTTGTTGCATAAATCTGCATATTGATATATACAGTCTCAACAACTTTAATAGCATTGCAGATTAGCAGAGACAGATGCACGCAGGCACACACAGGCTGACATTCTGAGGCTCCCAACTAGAGACAAACAGAGCCCACGAAAAGCATGGGGATGGGTCACCGAGAGCTGGGAAGATTGGGCAGAGCCCAGAGGGTTCTAAGGGAAAGACAGAGGGGCTGGGAGAGCAGAAGTCACTTGCTAGGTCGCTAGGTCACTGTAAGTGACCTCCCTGCCCCAGACCCCTTCTCTCCTTCAATCTTTAGACTCAGCACTGCGTGGAGGGTGGAAAAAGCAGGACTGATGACTTACAGAGCCTGAGAATGAATCAGGAAATCCAGAAGTAGTGTGAGACCCAAAGGACAATTTAGATTTATTTTAATAAAACAGGTAGACTCTTAAAGCTTACCTGTCATCTGTTGTTTCTTTTGAGTTTTTTCATTCCTTTTTCTATGACCTGAGTAGGACATCCAAGTAGCTAAGCCTTAGCTTCCTGTATGTCTAGAACCCTTTGGCATTTGGCCAGCGATGATCAGGTCCTTGAGTGGCAATTGCACACTGGACTGACCCGCAAACCAAACCACCAGTTTGTTGATTTTCTATGGAAAACATACACGTCATCAAGTCCATCAAGCTGCATTTGGCCCCGGCGTACACCGTGGGCTGCAGAGGGTGAGGAGGCAGGTATGGAGGTTTTGCTGCAGGGTTTCAGATCAGAAGTAATGAGGACCTGCCTCATTAGAACTAGGAAAGCAGCAGCGGACATTGAAAAGGAAGAGGGGAGGTGAGAGGTTGTGAAGATGGTCTTCAATCTTGGTGATGAGCCTGGAGGATGCAGGAGATAGAAGAAGGATAGTCAACGATGACTAATGGATACTAACATTTATTAAGAAGTGTGGTAGGCACTTTATGTGCATTTACTGATAGGATCCTAAGAACTGCATGAAGTAGAGAAAATAGGCATTTCCCATTTTACAGATGAGCAAACTGAGGCACAGAGATGTTATCTCTTCTTCAGGCCTGTGTGGCCATGGCAGGAGTCTCGCTAGAGGCTGCCATGCTGCTCTGCTCATTCCTGTCCCCATGCCCCAACGTGGTTCCCCATTGCATGGCTTTTGCTCTCTCCCCGACCCGGTCAATCAATCCCTGCTGATTGCATTGCCCTCTTGTCCTGACTTGCAGAAGCAAAGCGAAAGTAACCACAGTCCTGAAAACATATTCGTTTGCATTACCGAATCAAAGTAGGTAATGCTTTTAGAAAGCAGCATTAAACTCCGCTGTTGTATTCATACTCAATTAAAAAAAATTCTCTAACGGCAGTTGGCATTGTGATTAAGGTTTTCATTTTATTTATTACTTTGTTTCGGCAAAACAAAACAAAACAAATCCTGCTTGAATTATCTCCCATGTGTCAGGAGAAAGGCACTTTCCCTATCAATATACTTCCTGCTATGTGGATATATTGATAATCAACTTGATCTCAACTCCATGGCATTAGTCTCTTGGTTTTCGGGCTAAGTCCAAGCTGTTTTAGAATAAAGATCATCTTCCTTCTTTCTAGAATGGCCTACAGGCTCTCACTAGCTCTATTCAGTTCTCATCCTTGGACTTTTGATTCGTATCTCTTTCTTCCTGTTTACTTTTTCATGCTGAAGCTACAGCACTGGAAATTCATGAGTAGAATTCAGGTACTTTGAGGATAATCATAGTGTCGCTGTCTTAAACACATGGTATGCCAGCAGCTCTCAGAGTAGCAAAACGAAGGTTTATTATGTAATTATAGTTCTGTGCTCCTCAAGAAAGGAACTAATTTCACCAAAAACCAAAGCGCTGGCATTTTCTTTAAACCAAAGAGCCTTTTATGGCTTGCTGGCAGCCCATTTCATTGCCCTAATAAATAGAACAGTCACTGTAATAATAGTCAACTGCTTCCATAGATTATGCACCAGAGCAGAATATGCAGAATCAGCTAAAAGAAATCGTGTTTGTAAATGTGTGCACATGTGTGTGTGCTTGCTGATATATCCAAGATATGATGTGGGCATATGTGCGTGTATGTGTGTGTGTGCATGCTTGTGTGTGAATCGGAGCCCCAGATACACAAGGAGTGAAAAATGTCCCCTGCTAACATGTGGTGAGCTATGAGGGGGCCTTCTCGCTGGGGAACAATGGCCTTTGTGATCTTATACTACACCAGTATGGAAAGGTCCTCAGCTCTTCTGAAGATTGTCTTTTGTTTCCTTTTACCCTGTTAAACTAGAGTTCCTATTACTTCACTTGGAAAATTTTTTTTTAATGTGCATTTATCTATTTTCAGAGAGAAAGAGAGCATGAGTGAGCAGGGGAGGGGCAGGGAGAGAGAGGATCCCAAGTAGACTCCATATTGTCAGCCCAGAGCCCAATGTGGAGCTCGAACTCACAAACCAGAGATCATGACCTGAGCCTAAATCAAGAGTCAGAGGCCGAACTGACTGAGCCACCTGCATCCCCACGAAATCTTTTGAATAGGAAACCAATCCTAAAGCACTAATTCTTTAAGCAAAGTGACTGTTGGATATTTTCTCTCATCCCAAACATTTTGCTTCTTTTTCATCCAGAGGTTGGGTCAACGTTGGGTTGGCTCTGTCTTTTGCATTTACTTGGCACAGAAATAAAATGTCAACAAATGCCTTTTGAGAGTGAGACACCAAGGACAGGGAATTCGTTATATGGTGTCTTCGTGGATTCATCTGCCTTTAAGGCCCTGGTGTAATTTTCTTCTAAATCCAGCAGTTCTCCAATCTCTTGTTGCATCAAGATCTCCCAGGAATTTCGGGAAAAAAAAACTCTGATGCACAGAGAGGCTGATATAATCTGCCCAATGTGGAGCCGTGCATTCATATTATTCCAAAGCTCCCCAGACTCTGGGGAGTGGACTGAAAAATGCTATTCCAGACCCTGGATGCCAAATCCATTGGTTTTAAAATCCCATTAGATCACCTGGGGAACTTTTACAAAATACTGATTGATACTGAGGCCCCATCTGAGACCAAATATATCAGAGTATCCGGGGCAGGACCAACATACTGGGTATCCATTCAAAGTTTCTCAAGTGATGATAATGTGTAGGCAAGATTGAAAACCAGTAGTCTAGGCCATGGATTTATGCTAATCTGTATGACATGGATTCTACTAAAGCATCAGTAAGGAAGTAGTATAAAAGGTTGTATTGCACACCCAGGGCAATGCTTTCTCTTTTTATTTTAACATATTTGCTCTTCTCCAATGTTTTTTTCCCTGAGGATTCATCTCTATCTCTCCCAGAAATCTCTTTCCTCAGTAGCTTCTCAGACAACTTTTCCCCATAGCCAGGTCTTCTTTTCTCTGTAACTTCTTCCCAAATCAGACACAGCAGAGCATCTTTTATTCCTCACTCATATGTCAGAAGCCTCAAGATACCCTTCCAAAATTAGAAATAAATTATTTATGTATTAAGTTTCAGAAAGATATGAGGCCAGAGGGAAAATGGAACCCCTGTACTAAGAGAGACATAACAGAGCTAAAAATACCCAGTGACAGAAGAGGATGCCATATCTGTGACAGTTCACCCATGACAGAGCACACGGGCATGGGATTCGCTATCTAGAAGATGCCTCTTACATTTGCTCTTTCCTTTCTGTTTCCACTGCCACCCCCAACTCAGACCCTTTCAATGCTTCCCTGGAAAACTCTTAGCATCCTCTGGCTAGATGTTCATTCACACACACCATTGGGTCCTATTCCTAGTATTATGTTAGGCAAGTATGAGTCCAATGAGTCCTCCAGCTTCAATGAAACTTCAAAGGTAATTCTTAAACTTCTTGTGGTCATGGACCCCTTTGAGGGTTTGATGAAAGTTACAGACTTTCTTCTTGAACACTGAAATGCAGATCCTTATAATTTTGTGTAGAATCCCACAGACTTCTTGGAACCTTCTGTAGCACATTGATAGACCTTCAGGCAAGGACTCAGTGTTAGGGATCTCTGCAATAAAGCCTGATTGGATCAACTTATTTGTAACAGGCTTTGGCTGCGTTTAGATACTTGGACTAGAAAAAATTCACAAAGGGGAGCCAGGGTAGCTTAGCTGGTTAAGCATTTGACTCTTGATTTTGGCTCAGGTCAAGTTCTCACAGGTTCGTGAGTTCAAGTCCTGCATCAGGCTCTATGCTGAAAGCTGACAGTGTGGAGCTTGCTTGGGATTCTGTGTCCTTCTTTCTCTGCCCCTCCCCTGCTTGCTCTCTGTAGCTCTCTTAAAATAAATAAAAATAAACTTAAAATAAAATTTCATGGAAAAGCAAAGGTGGTCACATTCTGAAACACTGACATTAGCCTAAATTTGTAAATGCCTATAAAGCTTGAATAAAGGCAAGGTAGTTAGAATAGTTGCATTTCCTATATTTGGATCAATCCATTTTTCTACTTCCTTTTTGATTGTCACATGGAGAATGATGACAGTAATATATAATTTGACATTGAGCATTACTTAACAGTTTAAAAGCACACAATATATATTCCATTTTATTTACACAAGCAAAGTGAGCACTGAAGTGAGCATTAAGTGTCTCACTTGAGGTGACACAGTGAAGGGAGATGGGGCGGGGGCTAGAACTCTGGAGTCCCGACCCCCAGGCCAGTGCTGATCATTTGCATCTGACGGTTCCGATCACTGCGTAGTGTCTCAGATCTATTCCTTCCTATCCAGTTAGACTTTCACCATTATCATTTATTCATTCATTCATTCATTCATTCAATCAATAATCTTTCATGAGTGACTTGTACAGGGCATCATTGCAAATACAATTTAAGGACCTAAGTTAATGTATAATAATAAGGTGCCATGGAGCTATAAGAAAGGCTTGATTACATCTGGCAAAAAAAGGCTCAGAGAAGGCTTCAAGGAGAAGGAAATATGTGATCTTAGGTGCAGACAGAGCAGAAGTAACAGAGAAGATGAGAAAGGAGGCAGAAATACAGGCAATGCGGAAGCCGATGGAAAGGCTTGGAGACGGGCATCACAAGGGAACAGCCCACGTCCACTTGGACAGAAGTGGCCTTTAGGGAGTCCTGAGCAATGAGGCAGGAGAGCACGCGGGGTCCCACAGGCCATGCTGAACAATGTACTCTCCATTCAAGGGCCAGTGGGGCCACAGAGAGTTTGGAACAGGGAGAAACGTGTGTTGCACTATGTTTTAAGATTTGTTTGGTGGCAGTATGAAATATGAGTTAGGGTGGGGAAGCTTCTTTTCTACAATGGTATTGTGCATTGTGTCCTTCAACATCTTGCTTAAGTTTTAGTTCTTAAGGTTGGAATCCGAAAGTTAATATTTAGTCCAGAGTTTAGAAAAGTGGAGTCTGTGGGCCTTTACAAAGTCCATCAGGCCTCAGGAGGTCACTGGGTCTTCTACAATTTTGTGTGTTTGTGCCTAGAGTCCTGTTCTTTCTTTCCAAGCTGAGGAGAAGCATTACAGCTTCTATCAGCTTCTCAAAAAGGTTCACAGTCCAAAAGAGGACCACTGCGTGATGCTTAATGGAAGAAGAGCCATTTTGAATTTGCCCAACATAAGGATGTCACAGAGGCTTTAGGGTATATGTGATACTCATTGGAACAAGTCATATTGCTACTTCTACTGTAAAAAAGTTTTTTTCTGAAAGGAATCATTAAGTATTAACAATGGAGAGATCTAGAAATATGAATTCTTTCATTTAACAGAAGTTGAAACCAGAGATTGTTATGCCCAGATCACAATATCGTCCCCCAAAACCAGAGACTACTAGGGAGACCAAGTCATGCATGCAAAAGCGAAGGGCTTTATTATGCGCTGAGGCTCGCAGGGCCTAAGCTCGGGCTCACAGACTTCACCAGCACAGTGGATCCGTGCTGAGAGCCCCAAACAAGAGCTGAGCAAGGTTTTTATGGGCTTTGGGAAGGGGGAGTTAAAGGAAATCGTGACACAGGTACAGTGATCTAATCATTATCGCATAACATCATTGGCAGTAACTTTAACCATACACTTTGTCCAGAGTGTTCCTTACTTTTGGCGGGACCCAATCACAACATTTAGAGTGTTAACCAATTACAGAGTGGACCCAGGACCCTCTCGTAGGGTGTAACTAGCCTTAAGCAATAAGTGATTATCTATAGCTTCTATCTCTAGGCTTGCCCTTAGGAATGTTAAGCATTTTAGCCGGCCGCTTCTGATTGGGTGTTACTAGGGTGGTCCCTGGTTGAGCTATCTGTGCCTTCTTATTGTCTAATGATTCTGAGAAACCAACACACGTAGGCTTCCAAGGTCAGAGGGGAAACTTGAAGCCTGTCATGGAGTCAGTTTGGCTTAGACCTGTATTCTTTCAAGACCCTACTGGGTAGTTTGTTCCTCAAAATCACCAGATGTCTCTAGCACTGAGGAAAATCCTACAGAAATATACAGGCCTTTTCTCTTACATTGATGTCATTAACAAAACTGAGTTTACTATTAAGTACTACTATAAGATAATAGTAATATCTAATAATTAATGTAACCTAATTACTGATAAATGTTCAGTTGGATATAATAAAAACACCAAATTACTGGTGTCTGTACCTGATCATAAAAACATAAGTTCCTAAAGTTTGTAATTATCTTCAAATTGGGGGAGCCTTGGTAGCTCAGTCTGTTGAGCATCTGATTTCCACTCATGTCATGATCTCACGGTTGGTGAGTTCAAGCCCCACGTTGGGCTCTGTACTGACAGCTCAGAGCCTGGAACCTGTTTTGGATTCTGTGTCTCCCTCTCTCTCTCTGCCCCTCCCTTGCTCGTGCTCTCTGCCTCTCAACAAATGATCAAAAAATTTTTTTAATTAAAAAAATGATTTCCATAAGTCATATCAATAAAACATTTTCTGTAATTAGTTCATTCCCTGTTAAAATGGCCATTAGACCATCAGCCTTATTGATGTCTACCCATAACCAGATGATTGCTGAGTGACTTTTTAGAAGTTTTTATTCAGGGGGCGTCTGGGTGGCTCATTTGGTTAAATGTCTGACCCTTGATCTCGGCTACCGTCATGATCTCACAGTTTGTAGGTCTGGGCCCCAAGTCAGGCTTTGCGCCGATAGTGTGGAGCCTGCTTGGGATTCTCTCTCTCTCTCCCTCTCTCTCTCTGCCCACCCCTGCTCAGTGTGCCCTCTCTTTCTCTCTCTTTCAAAATAAACAAACATTAAAATAAATAAATAAAAATACAAGCTTTTATTTAGAAAGCAATATGCCGATCTAACCTGTAACCTTTGATCTGCCCATTTTTGATACAGGTAAGGTCTCAGATTCTGAATTTTAAAGTGGAAAACATAATTATTCGAGGCTGTCATCAGTAGAAAGTGCTACCATAGCCAAGGACGGGCACACACTGCTGTCTTGTCTAAAAAGAGATTTCACAAGGAACCAACCTAATTTTACCAAGAAGCCTCTCACCTCCCCCAGGGCACCAGGAGCCACTACCTATTATCATAAAATCCACTCACCGGAACTCTCAGTGAATGATGGGTTCTAGTTCCCTAGTTTGGGGATATGTCAGGGTTAATGAGGAAAAGGTCTCTCCACCCCTTCTCTTTCTGTCTTCTCCCCCCACCCCCCCACTGGCCTCCCTTGTAATAAACAACATGCATTATCAAGATAGCTAGCCCTAGGGAGGAGGCAGGGGTGCCTCCTGGGACTCGTACAAAGCTAACCAATACTCAGGAGGACTGAACTGAGCCCGGCCTCATTAGCACTAGATTGTTACTGACTGTGTTCAACCGCCCTTGCAAGAGGAAGCGAATCAAAAAATAGTATTGTGGTCAGACTGTGGCTGATATTAAAACCATTTCAGAAGAGCCAGGTAATGATATGCCACAGGAAGAAAAAACGTGTTGGCTTAAGAGCTGGCAGCAGAATATTTTGAAGAAAAAACATCTCTGTATTTAAAAATTTTTTAATGTTTTTTATTTAGTTTTGAGAGAGACAGCATGAGCAGGGGAGGGGTAGAGAGAGGGGGAGACATAGAATCGGAAGCAGGCTCCAGGCTCTGAGCTAGCTGTCAGCACAGAACCCGATGCAGGGCTCGAATCCACAAACTGTGAGATCATGACCTGAGCCAAAGTCGGACGCTTAACCAACTGAGCCACTGGGAGTGCCTATTGTTCATTGTTTCCCAAACTGTAATTTAAGGGCCATCTGTGTACAGTTCCACCCTCCCCTCCCCTCCCCCAAGTCCTGCAGGAAGAGGGCCCTGAATCAGCATTTCAACCCTGCTCCCCAGATGATTGATAGACATGCCAAAGTTGGGCCATTGGAGCTAGATGCTAACTAGGTGCAATGGGAGAGGGGGGTCAAGTTCAGAGAGGATGACCTAAGGAGAGGGCTGAGGAGAGATGGAGTGGGGGAATGAATGCAGTTACCACTAGAGTGGCAGTGACGTTGTCACTGAGATCCCAAGTAAGGACAATTTCAATAAAGTGGATATGGGACATGAATTTTATGTGGTTTACTTGCAGGCAGACCTGTGGCCGTGTGTGTGTGTGTGTGTGTGTGTGTGTGTGTGTGCGTGCGTGTTTAAACCAGGCCAACCTATTGAGTCATGACACCTGCATTTCAGTCCTAAGGATCATGTGACCTTCAGCAAGTTATTGCATGTCTGCCTCATTCTGACTCCTCAGACTAACCTGTGATATTTCTGCAAGCTATTGCGGGAGCCTTGGAAAATCCACACTGGGCCCTCACTCTGTCCCTGCCTTCCGGCCCTTCAAGGGGATGACGTAGTTTTGCCCTTTGGCTTTGTTCCCTCCCAGTCCTTTGGGGCAGGGTTTCCTCCTCTATCTTTGACTTCATGTCTTGAATGGTGATAAGAAGCACGTGGCCCTATACTGCGGAGTGGTATCGTGGGGACCTCCTCTCATCTGACCCTCATTTACAGAGGAGGAAGATCAGCCCCTACTCTCTTGAGATTTCTTCCTCCAGAAAATGATGGGCTGGGGGAGGTCAGTGGATTGCAAATGGATTTCCATAGAGTTCCAGCACCCAGCTGGAGGGCTTGGTTTCAAATCTGAGCTTCTCATCAGCGTTTGTTTGGGACCTTAGGAGTTCATCTTGGTGTTCAATGAAAAGCAACAGGGGATTCTATGGCTAAGATCAAGTGTGAGCCCACAGTAAGTGTACAGAGCTTAGCGTTTGCTTCCTGGATTCTGAGATCAAGCCCACACTGAGGATTTTAGGAGCACACATTTTTCTCACCTAACCCTGAGCCTAGTTCTTAAGGTGTTTCTTTGTTTTATTTATTTATTTAAAAAAATTTTTAACATTTATTTATTTTTGATAGAGACAGAGTATGAGCAGGGGAGGGTCAGAGAGAGAGGGAGGTACAGAATCTGAAGCAGGCTCCAGGCTCCAAGCTGTCAGCACAAAGCCCGACACGGGGCTTGAACCCACAAACCATGAGATTATGACCTGAGCTGAAGTTGGATGCTTAACCAACTGAACCACTCAGGTGCCCCTCTTTGTCTTTTTTTTTAAAAACAGAATGCAAGAAGACAAGTTCTAGGGCTCTAGAATGATAATGACACTAGCCCCTTTTAGACTTTCACCAGAGCACATCCTCTAGCCATTCCACATCTTGTTATATAATATTTTTTAGAAAGTAATGCTAACTTTCAAAATGATGTAAAGAATTGCCAAAGATTTTTGAAAAAAGAAAAAAGAAACCATGTTATCATTTGTAGTTCTGCTACCGTTTTCAGCAGTTTGAGATGCTTCCTTCCAGTATATGAGTGTGTAACACGTGTGCATGCAGTACAGATATGCATACGCACACTCACACACATAATTGAAAACTTCTCTATGGTCTTGCCCACTTCCTTTTTCACTCTGCAATATAATCAGCGTTTCCTCACACCATGAAATGTTCCTTATGAACACGAATTTTATTAGCTGCAAAGGTTCGTATTTGATGGTTCTCTGCTTTAAGGCGCCATGTGTGTCCTCTTGTACTTATTTTTGGGGAGATCAAAAGGCCATTTTTTACAAAAGGACATGTTCCATAGCTCTTCAGATGCACGAAGCTTTGTATGTCCCACACATTCGTAATCCATTCATCCACCTTGTTCATAAACACAAGTTCAGTCTTTTCTCCCAATTCACAAAACAGTGTCCTTCCTCTCTTTGTGAGGGTCTGGTCCACTGCACTCTACACTTACTTCCAGCCTCTTTCTGTGTCACAGGAGTTAGAACACTCAAAACGGATGTTCCAGACTCCCTTGCCGCTAGTATTCTATACATTAAAGTGTCTCTGACAATGAGGCTGGAGGTGAAGGTAGGAAGGGCTGCCATTGGAATAGGATTCCTGATCACAGCCAGGATGGTAAGATCCCAGAGTGACAGGGGCCAAGATAACCATGAAAGTCAGGGTGAACATGGTCCCTGCAATGGGCAGCAGGGCCAGAGCCATGATCTAAATGTTTTTACCCATGGTGCGCCTGGGTGGCTCAGTCGGTTGAGTGTCCGACTTCAGCTCAGATCCTAGTCTCATGGTTTGTGAGTCTGTGTTGACAGCTCAGAGCCTGGAGCCTTCCTGGGATTCTGTGTCTCCCTCTCTCTCTGCCCTTCCCTGCTCATGCTCTGACTCTCTCTTAGTCTCAAAAATAAATAAACATTAAAAAAATTTTTAAGTAAAATAAGCGGTTTTACCTTCAGAGGTATTTTGTGATAGATAATTGATCATGTATCCTTAAGATTGAAATAGATGGGAAACCTGCTAAAGTCTAATTTGATTTGCATACCTGATGAAACCTTTGGTCTGGTGATTATCTACCAGAAGACACTCAGAGTTCCCCGCCTAATTTTCCTGTCTGAGCCAGTCCACAGACTCTAGACCCCAAAACACGCAGGAGGCTGCATTCCTTTAAAAAAGGACCTGTGACATTCCCATATACGTGTATTTCAACTCCCCTGCACCTTCCTTAAACAATTCTGCAGTTACTTACCAGGACACATGTGCACTGGGGGAGGAGAGATACCAGGTTGGGGGGCAATTCTGGACACCCATGCATGCGAGCTTATTAATTTTTTTTTGCAGTGAAATGATCTCCTTGGTCAGAAGCAATGTTGTGAGGGTACCACAAGCAGTCTCAGAGTTTCTTGGAGACCCTGGGGACAAGTCTACTGGTCAGATGTGGAGTTATGGGATTTTAATGATGAGAGCAGTTTTTATTAGACTTTGTGTCACCTTGGGCCCAGTGGATCCTGTGTACACACCCTGTGTGTATTTCCCCAGTTCGTGAATGCATAATTTAGCAATCCAAGGAATTCCTCATTTGTCCTCTGACTCATGAAATGAGGGGAAAGTGGAGCTGCAAGGGAACCCCATCCCATTGTGCACCACCGCATTCTAGGAGGAGCTGCAGAATATGTGGGAATTGACTTGATGTCATCTCTCTGGCCTGCGCAGAAGTGCTGGAGATCTAGGAAAATATCTGAGTTTTTAGGAACTTAGCTGGGTAGCAGTTCTAAATGTGAAAGCTATTACAGATGTGATCTGTTTTTATGGAGCAAATCAAGACGGTCCCTGGAGTCTGATATACAGATGTCAATCTGGCAAACACTTTTTTCCTAACCAATAAACAGATACCACTCAGGATAGCTTACTTTTATTTAGCAGTAATCCACCCTCACTGGCATCTAGCTGGCCACTTTGATCTGCTTTGTAGGGACCTTGATCACTTTGCTGTCCCACACGCCATCACTCTGTTCCACCATGTTGATTAGATCATGCTGATTGAGGAAAGAATTTCAAGTGCCCTGGATATCTTAATAAACCATGAATGTGCCAGAGGATGGGTGATATATCCCAGGAACTCTCAGAAATCTCAAAATGAGTCTCGGTAAAGAGTCTCAAGGCTTAGTGATGTGAGACATTCAAAATATTCCCCAAAGTGAAACACAACCAGCATCCTCTTGCATTCATTCTCTGCCATTAAGAAAGAGGCACAATGCTCCAACCTAGTGCCGGGTAACCCTTCAGGCTGCTGGTCATGAGTGTGGCCCAAAGCCAGATGGGTTCTGTAACTGGTTCAAGCTGAAATTCAGGCAGCTTCTGTCCTTTGGCCTCATGACCTCAAGTGATCCATGGGAGGCAGGATGTCCCACACAGTGTTGTTTCTGAACAAGGAAGTAATTTTACTGCAAAAAAAAAAAAAAAGAGTCAATGATCTCATACATGTGGGATTTACTGGTCCTACCATGACTCCTATCACCCAGGAAAAGCTGACCTTAAAAATGGTAGAATAGGGGCGTCTGGGTAGCTCAGTCGGTTAAGCATCCAACTCTGGCTCAGGTCAGGATCTCACGGTTCATGGGTTTGAGCTTCGTGTTGGGCTCTGTACTGACAGCAGCTCAGAGCCTAGAGCTTATTTCAGATTCTGTGTCTTCCTCTCTCTCTGACCCTCCCCTGTTCATGCTGTCTTTCTCTGTCTCTCAAAAATAAATAAAAAACATTAAAACATGGTAGAATGGCCTTTGAAAGATCCAATTTTGAAGGAAGCTGAGAGACCACTGTTTTCTTAATTTGAGAGGCCATCTTACCAGATGTTCCATATGCTTTAAACAAGGAATAAACATATGGTGCTATCCCTCCCATAATCACATTTCATGAGTTCAAAACCAAGGGTGTATAAATACTACTCTTTCACCTAATGAATGACATTCACACACAATTTTTGCTTTCCATACTTATCAGATGTTTTTGATGTCCTTTCATACTCCCTCGGCCTACTGTGAAAGTTTTGTGCAATAGCCAGAAGTTCTGGGAGTTAATGCCCCAGGAGTTCTAGATAAATCACTTGGTTTCCTCATACCCCAATGGGATAATTCTGAGGTATAGTACATGGTTTCTCAACTGGTGTCCAGTGGGATTGGAGCTTTGTGTCAAACCTAAAAAGACCTCCCCCACTGAAACTATATTTCAAATATACTCATGTTTCATTCTCATGCTATTACTATTTCATTTCACTTTTGACACTTTGACAGATGTAAAAAATTTTTTAGTATAAGATGTTGTAGAAAGACAATAAAATTTTCAGACGACCATTCAGTTATCACAGAATCATTTATTAAGTAATCCATCATTTCTCACTGATTCAAATTGTTACCTTTATTGTATTCTAAATTCATGTATTGGATTCTGGTCGAATTCCAGCCTTTCTAGTCTGTCTATTGATCTGTCTGTCAATTCATGTGCAGTACGACTTTAAAAATTACTGTAACTTTTTAATGTGTCACAATATATGGAAGGACAAATAACTTTCTAATACTCCGATTTTTCAGAATGTTCTTGGCTATTCTTATTTATTAGTTCTACACATTTTTTAAGAGTCATTTTGACTAGATTCCACTCAAAAAATCCAATCGGTGTTCTTTTTGGTGTCAGTGAACTCAGTAAGTTTTGTTTCCTTTTTCTTTTTCTGTTTCTTTTACTTTTCTTGTCTCTTCTTTTCTTTCTTTTCTTTTCTCAGTTATTTATCCAAAATTCTTGGACTATTAACTCTCATTACTTTGCTTTCTTTTCTTTGATCTTTTATGTGTGTATAACTTACATGTTCTTGGTTCATCCCTTTTAGAAAGGAAGTGCAACCCAGTGGGATAAGGAAACTAAATTTTTTGTTCATAACTTTGCCATTCTCTATTTGTAAGTCTTCCCTGTCTCTCTCTTTCTTTGCCATAATTTTTCAAATATTTTTGTAAATAATCTAGGTTCAAGAAATTTATATTAGAGCAGAAGTAGTCCCTCTATCAATTACAGCACATCAGCCTTTCTCTCTTCTCCTGTTCAAATCTGCTAAATGAGGATAGTAGTAATACCTTACTGTGAAATCAAATAAGATAGTCAATTAAACTAGTACAGAATCTGTGGGGAGATGACATTTTATAGCTTCAATTCATTATTTCTTCAAGTATTCAAATTCTTTACCCTGTAACTTTGTAGTGTCCTCCATCTTGCCTCTGGGTTCAGCCATACACTGTACTCTGGCCAGTAGGATGTTAGCAAACTTGCTACCAGCAGAAGCCTGAAAGCACCTGGATGTAAGGACTCTGGCTCTTGTGTTCTGGCACTACAACGGAAACATGTCTAGGCTAGCCTGCTGGAGGATGAGAGAGACATGACCCAGTTAATGCTACCCCAGCTGACAACTGATAACCACCCAGCACCCAGACGGGTGAGTGGGCCAAACCTGGGTGAGAAGAACCACACAACTGAGCCCAATCCAAGTCAGTAATTGATAGACTGTGAAACTACATAGTTAGCATTTTAAGCCAGTGGGTTTTGGGGTGGTTTGTTTCTCAGCATTATTGTGTCATTTTACCAAACTGGACACATAGGAGGTGCTTAAAAATTGTTGGGGTGCCTGGGTGGCTCAGTCAGTTAAGCATCTCACTTCAGCATCAGGTCATGATCTCATGGTTCGTGGGTTCCAGCCCTGCGTCGGGCTCTGTGCTGACATCTCGGAGCCTGGAGCCTGCTTCGGATTCTGTGTCTTCCTCTCTCTCTGCCCTTCCCCTGTTTGCACTGTCTCCCTCTCTCAAAAATAAATAAATGTTGAAATCTAGCCATTTGTAGCAAGGTGGATAGAACTCTAGGATATTATGCTAAGTGAAATAAGTGAGGCAGAGAAAGACAGAGGTCACATTTTCACTCATATGTAGAACAGGAGAAACTTAACAGAGAACCATGGGGGAAGAGGAAAAAGACTTAAGGAGAGGGAGGGAGGCAAACCATAAGAGATTCCTAAATACTAAGAACAAACTGAGGGTTGATGGGGGTGGGGGAGAGAGGAAAATGGGTGATGGGCATGGAGGAGGACACTTCTTGGGATGACCACTGGGTGTTATATGGAAGCCAATTTGAAAATAAACTATAATAAAAATAAATAAATAAATAAACAAACTTTAAAAAATTAAAAAATGTTTACATGGTAACCATGTGGCGATGCAAATTTCTCTTTACTTAAATCACGGGGGTAGTTCCCCATCTAACTCCTCTCCCCTTTCTTTGTAGATTACTCTGTAAAGTGTAAACTAACTTAGCTGCACTGTTACATTTAATACACGTATTTAGTGATTTAACATATATTAGATTGCTTCTAAACTGTATCTTGTCTTTTTAATGGCAAAAAGCAATTTAGGCTCCTTCAATCTATTGGCTGGTAGCATTTCATTTGGGTCTCTGAGGGGATACAAGAGAAGGATCCTCTTTCAATGACCCAAAGCTACAGAATAAGAGTTCATTTCAGTGAAATGTGGTATAGATAGAAGTGTTGAAAGGAAACTGGGAAAGTCAATGAGTTGAAGCTGAGTAGATTTGGTCTGTGATTTTTAAGCAGAATATGGAGACTTACCTAAGGGGGTGGGGAAATAGGATGACAAAATAAATAACCAATCTAGCTGCTTCACTTCTAACGCGGCCTCGTAGATTTCACCTGGATTGTGAAAGGGGACCGTGACTAATGTGTGCTGAATCTTGGCATTCTCCTTCAGCTCCTTAGCACCCAGTTTCGCGGGTGCTTACCTCGTGATGCAGACAGTGGTGCCACGGCAATGAGGTTAGTAATGTTTGTAACATGGCGCCTTGAAAGGGTGGGATGGGTAGATACAGTACAATAACCAATAACATCTGCTTTAAGTCGGCAATGTCTACATCCATCTAGGACTCCCTAGAAATTCTCAGTTTTGTTTTTCCACCTACGTCAAAGAAAGGGCCACCCTGACGTTAAATTTTACCCAGCTTACTGGAATGAATGGGGCTGCCCCTGAATGCAAGCCCTCGATTTCATTGGCATTGAGAGGGAAGATGGGGCCCTGGTTCTTTCCTCCCGCAGCTCCTGATTAAGAGCTAGTGCCGGTTTCTGGTCTGACCTTTAACTGCACATCATGAAATACAGCTCCCTGATGAATGGATCCTCAGGGCTTTCCACCAGTTATTATTTCTGAACAGAGCATGTACATGAGCAAAGCAAAATCATCATGCCAGGAGTCATGCCAACTGGCCCAATGGCCGTTGGAAGAAAGGGCAGGTCAAAAATGTCTCTTGTCCCCCACAGCCCACTTTGCCCCTTGCTTGCCGAGGCATGAACTTTGTTTCTTCTCACAAGTCTCTGTTAGAGCCTCAACAGTTCAACTTTATGTTCTGAAGAAAACAAAGAAGGTCTGTGCTTCTGACCTGATATATGGGGGGAAAACAATCAGCTTCTTAGCTGGAGTGATCTAAGGACTAACTGAAGTGTCCACATCCTCTGAACAGAGCCTGGATTTCATAGAACCAAGAAGTATTTGTTCTGCAAGGAGGCTTAAAGTAATTTCTACTGGATATTTTCAAATGACTTTTGCTCAGAAATCAGACAAAATGTTAGGGGAGAGAAACAGAACTGGAAAGCTGGGTGATCGGTGGGTGTGGAGAAAAGCCCTTGCATCTGTGGGGAGCAGAGTTAGAAGATAACTCATCTTGGCCAACTTTAGACTTTTAGAGATTCCGAGGGGTGGAGTGACTGGTCTGCAAACAGGCAGCTGGCTCATGATGGAATAGGAGCTAGAACTCATACCCCAACTTGTGGTGCAGTGTGCCTTCCAGGATTTTAAACAATCACTGAGAAGGGTGGGTAAGTGTGTATTATCAATGGACGTATTTAAAGAAATAGATGAATTGTAGAACATGACAGCAATATAATGGAGTCAGTGTACTTTGGTACACCACTTTGTAAGAAAATTCTAGAATGCTTCTGTTTTCTTAAAGTATGTTAATAATGAAAGTAATTTTTAAAAATTCAGCTTGGAGATTAACTTGGATGAAAATACTCCCTTGTTCCTATCTCAGGTTCCTCCTGAGAGGTCACTGCCAACGGTTTGATTCATCTAGACATTTTTTCTATGAGCACACACCCACACTCACATCACATATATGATAATAGTGTTTGTTATTTACAAAAATATAAACTGGGGACATGTTGCCCTTTAAGAAATAAAGAAAAGGACATTCTTCCAAGTAAATATACTCTTATTCACTTTTCACTGTCTTTGCATGCATGGCGTGGATGTTACCCATAACTCTGTGGGCCAACATTGAGATTGTTTTCCAGACTTCATTTTATTTATTTCTTAAGAGATTGTTTATTTATTTTGAGAGGGAGAAAGAAAGGGTGAGAGAGAGAGAGAGAGAGAGAGAGAGAGAGAAAACAAGTGGGGGAGGGGCAGAGAGAGAGGGAGAGAGGGAATCTCAAGCAGGTTACGTGCTATCAGCACAGAGGTGGATGCGGGGCTTGAACTCATAAACTGTGAGATCATGACCCGAGCCGAAATTAAGAGTCAGATGCTTAACCGACGGAGCCATCCAGGTGCCCCTCAAGACTTCATTATTATGAGGCTACCGTTAAGATTTTTTAATGTACATGTTAGTCTACTTTGGCAAATATTTATGCCAGATAGATCCTTGGAGGATTTGCTGAGTCAAAAGACACTTATATTTTCGATAAATGTTGCCAAATTGCAAGGCCAGTTGACTCTCCCACTTTCTAGTGACAACTGATGTGCTGTTTGCCAACCATAACACTCGATGTTAATCTCATTAACCTTGCTGATCTGATATGCAGAAAGCTCCCATAGTTAAGTCAGGCTTCTTCTCATGTGCTTATGAATCATTTGTGGTTTTCTCTGAGTGCTCTTTATTTTTTGCCACATACAAATTAGGTTGCTTGTTCTTTGTTTATTGAATGCTAGGAGCTTCTCATAAAGCTAACCTTCTGATTATGTATGTCTCAAGTACTTTTTCTAGATCTGCTGTTTGCCACTTAATTTTGTTTATGGAATCTTGTGTCATACAGAGATTTTATATGATGAAATCAAATGTGCCAATCTCTTCCTTTGTTAGGGAGCTCACATTTCTAATATTCTTTCATAAATCTTTAGTCCTAGTGTTCCTGCTGGACTAACTGCAGCCGTGAGATGCCTTTCATTGAAAATAAATCATTCTAAATTTAAGATGCAAATTTAAACTTGCCACGGATGCCTTGACTAACAAAATCCATCTTTAGAGAGGAAAATAAAATTCTCCAGTGAAAGTGCATACAGATCAGTCTCCTGTAGCCCCAGAATAAATGGCGAGTATTTCAAATTGGATGTTGTGATATGATTGGAAATCTTATGTTAAAAAGCCCAAGTAGACACTCCTCAAATTCCAGCTTCTTACCCGTAAGTTCATGTCTTTCAGAGAGGATTGTCTTTGTTAGCGATTGCCCCAAGTCTTGTTCCTGAGGGTCAAGATTCAGTAAATGATTGGTAATGTATAAATGATTGTTAAACATTTATTTATTAGAAATTAACCTTGTTGGACAAGCTAATTGATTGTTTGAGGACATAGAAAGCAAGAAGATTGAGTTTTGTTGAGCTGGATTGGGACAGGTGAGGAACTAGACTGCTATGGTAAAACAAGTCTTCAAAGGAAAGCATGCCAGGTGGCACAGGAAAGCCAGTGGTGAGTACAAAGGTATAGGGTGCATAAGGTGATGTAGGGGATGGTGGTAGAAAGACAGGGGAAAGGGAAAAAATAGAGAAGAAAGGACTGAGAAAAATCCTTGTTAATTTCATGTTATATAGTTACTATCTGATTTCTCCTCTGCATTGAGAGGGTCAGTATCCCATCCATATTCCCATTGCTAGTGATAGACACATAACAGGCATGCAGAAACTACTTACAGTTTATTTTTACATAAGCTTTGTTCTGTCTACCCTGCATTACCATACAGGACCAGTGGCAAACCTGGTTCTTTGCCACTGGAACAGTAATACTCAATGAGGGAATCAACATTAAGAATAAAATTCAGGTTTGGGCATTGCAGTCTCTGGTACAATTGTTTGGTCTAAAAGCGGAATTAGAAGGAAGATTCGCTGTTTGCTGTTGGAGCCCAGTGCCCTTTTAGAAACCTAATTTAGAGGTTTGAGAAGCCAGCCAGGGCTTTCTGTCCCTGTGGAACTTCTCAGTTATGACAGGGATCAGTGGGGACTCTCCTTCTCTTTCCATCTCATTGCCTCAAGCCAGATGAAATGAAGACTGTATCAGGACTAGAAATACTGTCTAACATCAGGAGTAGTGAATAGGTAGTGAAACAAGAAGCACCCCTCATTTTCTTTGGCAAGGCATTCGAGAAAGGTGCAAGGGCAAATATGCATAGATGATATCTCTTTTACGTGCATATAAAATCAGCAAGCCTAGGCGTACGTAAGAAGGGGCCACAACTACAAGGGAGCCTAAAGGAAAGAAGAGCTTAGTGCTGAGCTGAAATTGATGTGACTGCTCCAGGGAGGTTCTCCTGTGTAGAGCACTGACTCTGGAGCCAGATCCTCTGGCTTAAACTTACAACACTGCCGCTTCCGAGCTATGCCCGTGGACAAGTGGTTTAACCTTGGACACCCTCCGTTTCCTCGTCTATACCCAGGACAAAGCAGTAACGTCTGGCCATAGTGATGCTCCACGGGCTCTGTGAGGGTCATACACAGCACTTGGCTGGCTTGTTTCCTATTCTCTATTTTACTTTGGAAAGCTCAAGCTGCACAAGATTTAGGTTTGCATTTGTGTGCCCTCCCCCATGGATTTCTGCAAAAGCTTATCTAATTACAGAATGTGTGCTTGAGGGACAAAGGTGTCTTTGTCCTTCTCATCACAGCATCCAGTGACGACCTCAGTTTGGTACCCCAACCTGGAGGTCTGCAAGAAGCTTGCCTTAGGTCATAGGTTGAACAAGACACAGAAAGAGAAGAGGTCGTTGATGCCGGACCACCTGACAGGGGCACCTAACTGCTTTCTATGCTTCACAGCTCTGGATGGGCATGCTCAGATGATTTTCAATTGATTTGTTTGTTAGCTGCATAGGGAACTGCTGTGCTATAACTAACTGTGTTCCGTGCCAGTGTAGCGAAGTACAAAAAATAGTTCTCTGATTTGCAGACACTCAGGTCTGTCATCACGACTTCCATATCCCAGAGGAGATAGACGAAGGGAGGACAACCAAAAATTCAACATCATTTGTCTAATAGAGTGCTGAGTGTACACAACCTTCTGAAAAATTGTAAAACCATTTAAAATGCAGAGAGCCAACTCTTGATTTCAGCTCAGGTCATGATCTCATGGTTCATGAATTCAAGCTACACGTCTGGCTTCATGCTGACAGTGTGGAGCCTGCTTGGTATTCTCTCTCTCCTCCTGTTTCTCTGCCCCTCCTCTGTTCTCTGTCTCCCAAAACAAGTAAACTTAAAAATATTAAAGAAATAAAATGCAAGGAAACTCACAGGATGTTTTCTAATTCTGCAGAAATATTCATCACAGAATTCCTTTACATAATGAGTTATTCTAGCACATCAAAATAATATTGATTCACCCAAATTTATTATTCATAGCTTTCCTTAGTATTTCTGGGCTTGCATAAACATTCATTTTCATTACGACTGAACAACTTGAATTTCAGATCTTTTACCTAGAATAAAACATGGCAGGTCTCATAGATAGTATATATTCGCTGTGTTTTGTACCCTCCTTTTCAAGCCTGTCACCCAAATTGCAAATGAATAAAGTGAAGTGAAGAGAAGGCTCCTGGCTAGTACTTTGACCCAGCCCATTTGTGTTCTCTGCATGACTGACAGAGTAGTTGCCAAGTATCCCCAGCCCCTTGCAGACATATCAAGAGAGGTGACTGTGATCACTTAATTAGAGAAGAACCAAAGGGGAAAAGTCCATGCTGGTTATCCAGGATTCATGTGATCAGCTATTATCAAAGTCCCCAGGCTTTCTCTTCTGATGAAAATGTCAACCTCAGGAAGAAATGCCTGCATCAGCTTCTTGAAACACAGAGGACAGAAGAATCTGGAGGAAGGTCTTTAAGAACTTCAAATAAAGTCCATTGACTCTGAGCATCAGTACGGACCTTGCAAAGGGCTATAAGCATTAACATTTGCCTTCCTTCAGCTCTCTCACCTTCTTTTGTACGGAAGGTCATATCAATCAAAATCCCACCGACTCCAATTCCTCTCCTGTCACACTCTCCCTATTAAACATGCAAACAGGGTCCAGGACAGAGTCGCGCAGATTCAGAAGCATGGCTACCTTGTCTTTTCCCGTTCCCAGTGACTCTGGCCTCCATCAGTGGACCCAGCCAAAACAATTTCCATCCATTCTAAGCCATTCTCCACCATCTGCACATGCAGTTGGGTAACCCACATGCTGTAGATGTCTGGCTTGCTCTCGGATGGAGGGTGTGACATGAAACTGCTGCATCTTTTCTTCCTGGGCAGGGAAATGTCCTGGGTACACCCCTGCAGATGAGTAGAACAGTCACTAGGGAAATATGACTGCTTGGCAAGCGATGGGATGAGAATAGGTCTCCGTGAAGTGTTTCTTTGGAGCTACGTAAGAAAAGAGGTATCCAAGATTGGGAACTCTCAGGCATTCTTTGAATCCTCTCTGAGAATTCATGTTAAATGTTTCCCTGAGAAGAGACCATCTTTGTTGGGGGGTTTTACAGTATCCAGTAAGTGCATCTCAATACAGATCCATTCTTTCGTCACTGGAAAATAGACCATGCATGTGTCTGATGGCCATTTCATTTCACTGTCTATTGCATTTATGTTTTCATTCATGAAAAACATTCTATACTCACGGCTCAGGTTTATTAGAGCGATGATACATATCAAAGGCAATAGGGGAAGGTTTGGATCAGTGGAGTTCAGAGAGCTCAGGCATGGGTTTCTATGTTATTTCCCTTCTAGAACTAGATGGGTATACATAGAAATATAGGGACATATGTGATATATCTCTCCCTGGGAGGCCCCTGTGATTCTGGGGGGCTGGTCTCATAGGCCTTTCCTGCTATGCATCCAGCCATGACAACAGAAACTCAAGACCCTAAAAATAAAACCAAGTACATGTCATCAATCTTTTTTTTAATGTTTATTTATTTTTGAGAGAGAGAGAGACAGAGCATGAGCCAGGAAGGTGCAGAGAAAGAGGGAGACACAGGATCCAATCAGAATCCAGGCTCCAAGCCATCAGCACAGAGTCCACTGCGGGTCTCAAACCCACAAACCATGAGATTGTGACCTAAGTCGAAGTCAAACACCTAACTGACTGAGCCACCCAGGTGCCCCAGGAATCTTGATGCTTGAGAAATGCAACCTGATAGGCTAGTGTGGCATGTCTTATCACTGTAAGGGTAGGTAACAAAACCATCAATCATTACCTAAAGGGTGCCCTGAGAGCCACATTCCCAAAAGTTGGTCAAGGGCCAATCATGATTCCAGCTTCTTTTGGGGACTCAATTGTTGTGAGTGAAGGACCAAACTGACAGGCTTCAAATAAGCCTCAGAAACTAGAAGGCCTAAGTTTCTGTTTCCCCAGGTGTGACTTGGCAGCAACAGAAAGAAAAACAACCCACCTGTTGCCCAAGCAGATACCACCACCTGCCCAAGACAACCTTTTAGTGAGCTCAAATTAGCCAATCACCCTTTGCGGAGCCAACCCCTGCTGATGTGTTGACCAATCATCTTGTAATCCCTGCTCCTCGTCCCATCCCTCGCCCCGACCATAATAAAAACCCAGCTGCATTGATGGTTGGGGCTCTCAGCACGCATCCACTGCACTGGTGAGGTCTGAGAGACCGAGCTTAAGCCCGAATAAACGCCCTTTGCTTTTTCATACGTGACTCGGACTCCTGGTGGTCTTTGGGGGAATCCATGATCTCGGCAAAACATCTGAGCATCAGAACTTAGACTTCTGTCCGGGTGACTCTAACATGCGGTTCAAGCTGAGAGACACTGTCACAGGTGCTAAGGAGACGTCGGTAGTGTTTGAGGAGGGGAGAAGCATGGTTGTGCTGGTGCTCTAGGCAGCTGGTGCCCTGAAGTAGAGGCAGCCTAGAGGGAGGACGCCGGATTGGGGTCTCTCTCAATCATATAGCCATGCGGATGTGACAAAGGGTCTGCCCTGAAGTTTGTGTTCAGTTTAAGCCTAAACTGTGGTGAAGAACACAATTCTCTGAGTTTGTAGCCACTGTGTCCCCCAGGAACAGTACGTGACCTGCCTTTCAAACCTCCCCAGCACAGGGGACCAGGAGGCCAGGAAACAATGAGCCTTACAAACGATCCTTTCTCTACACCGCCATGATGATATTATTTCCAGAAACTGCCAGAGATGCTTCAGAAAGAACAAGGTGACCAATGCCCTGAATCTTTCCAGCGCAGACCCGGCCTGGAAGGCCTTCCTTTCTCTAAATCCAATGTAAAGCTGAGTGCACAAGAGGACAGTTCCTAGCTGTGTGAAACAGAGTTACTTCCAAAGCCTCGTCAGCCACCATCCTACTCGCTCTTTGTGCTGTTCATCAATTCAGACGGTGCCACACAATTCTCTAAGCACTGAAGTTCATGCACTGGCTTTCCAATACCAACCCCAGGAGGGCCTGTCAATCCCCAGGGGGCTTTAAATGGATCAGTCACCAATTCAGAGAACTCACCCTTAAGATTCTGTCCGTCTGGAGCCCATTCCGGTACCAAATACAGTTTACACACACATACTCCAATAGTTCAATGGCTTCCTCTTATCCAGATCATCAGACTCAAAGTTTTTGTCTCAGTTTATAAGATCCTTCAAAATCTGGCTCCTCCATGTTCACTGGTCCCAGCCTGGCACACAGCCCTGCCCCACACCTCCTCTGAAATCCACACTCCAGTTGAAGACCTAACATTCTCCCTTTGATTCATTCTCACCTGCCTAATTTCTACTCGTCGTGTCTGTGTTTAGCCATCGCTTCTTTCGGGAAGCCTTCCCTGATTCTCTAAATTTGGATCAGGCAATCCTCTTGAGGTTTCAACAATGCCCCGTGCCTTTGTAACATTTGGGCCACTATGGTGAACTTTTCTGTGTCTGATGTGAGCTCATGTCTCCTGTGAAGACAGAGACTATGTCTGTCTTTTCCACATTGCATCCTTGGCACCTAGCCTACTCCTGACTAATGGTAGGCAATGACAAATATTTATAGAATAAATGAATGTGATATCCCCTTACTAGTTATGTTAAAGCATCCCTAAGCACCCTGCTGGGATCACTGACTAAATTTAGGAGAAACATATGTAAATGGCACTATATGAATTCAGATTAAACTTTATTCTTCTTGCCAATGAATATGGATTGTAGAAATGGTGAAATGGGTGCTCATTGGTGCAATTACTCTTCTTCAAAATGCATGGATTGGCAAAGCACTGAGGAGAGCTTCCTTTCTTACATAAATAAAGCCTGCAGTGGCCAACATGAGAAATGCAGGCAGTTCCACACAGTTCTTCATTTGAAATTCAAGAGCAAAAGAACATTAGGCAAAATTTCATCATTATTTTTGCTATAGCAACAGCCCAGAAATCTTGAGGGGGGAAGTCATACATAAGAACACGAAAAGGCAATGGGCTGGATTCTTAAAATAAATGACAAAAAAATAATAGAGATGAAAAATGACTGTGCTATACTAAAGCCTTGGAGAATGGCTTTTATCATTCATTACCATTGCTATGGGGCTGGTGCGCATACTTTTTAAACTTGACTAAATATTTAGCTTTCCAAGGAGGAAGTATCTTTTCATTTCCCCCCTTTCTGTTTTATCCTAAAAGAGCTCATATCAACAAAAGCTGGATTAAAATGAAACATCAAACGATAAGTTATATCTGCCTACAACACCAGTCATTTGTCATTTATGAAAATATTGGCATTCATGATTTCAGAATCTTAAAGTCCCTGCTCTGGAAAAAGTCATTCTATTCATGTGGGGAAAGTGCATTTTGGTATGGAAAAATAGCAGGATATCTTTTTTATTTATAGGATAATGCAAAGATTTCCAGTGGAATGAACTAAAACCTAATACATAATATTTAAGATGACTCATACATCCTTTTCTTATAGCATGACCATTTTAGGTGAAGCTTCAGTTTATATGACCTTCTTGACTCTTCCAGAACATAAATAATAACATTAGATCACACACCTAACGACCACTATTATACATTCAACTGCTGGAAATGGGAGCAAACTCCAAAATGCTTTAGAGAGAATCACTCAGAATGCATTATTTTGTGTCTGGCTTTTTGGATTCGTTGGTTCAAGGTTTATGTGTTCCGGATATGAGTTATGTGTCAATTGCATGTTTTTTGGCTTATCTTTTTACTCTGCTAATAGTGACTTTGGGTAAGCACATATTTTTAATTTTGAAGTGTTAAAATTTATTTATATTCTTTTATATTCCACTAAAAACTTGACCCAGCAATTATATTACTAGACATTTATCCAAAGGATACAAAAATGCTGATTCAAAGGGGTACATGCACCCCAATGTTTGTAGCAGTGCTATCAACAATAGCCAAATTATGGAATGAGCCCACATGTCCATCAACTGACGAATAGATTAAGAAGATGTTGTGTGGGGCACATGCATGGGTGACTCAGTCGGTTGAGTGTCTGACTTTGGCTCAGGTTATGATCTCACAGTTCGTGGGTTTGAGCCCTGCGACAGGCTCTGTGCTGAACACTTGCTCAGAGCCGGGAGCCTGTCTTCAGATTCTGTGTCTCCTTCTCTCTCTGCCCCTTCCTCGCTCATGCTCTGCCTCACTCTGTCTCTCGAAAATAAATGTAAAATTAAAAAAAAATTAATAAATGAAGTGTTCTATTTAGACAATGGAATACTACTTGGTGGTGAAAAAGAATGAAATCTTGCCATTTGTCCCAACATGGATGGAACTGGAGGGTATTACGCTAAGTGAAATAAGTCCATCAGAGAAAGATAGACATGTGATTTCACTCATGTGGAATTTGAAAAACTTAACAGATAAACATAAGGGAAGGGAAGGAAAAATAAAATAAAAACAGAGATGGAGGCAAACAATAAGAGACTCTTAAATAAAGAGAATAAGCTAAATGTTGCTGGAGGGGAGAAGGGTGGGGAGATAGGTTAAATGGGTGATGGGCATTGAGGAGGGCACTCTTCGGGATGAGCACTGGGTGTCATATGTAAGTGATGAATCACTGGGTTCTCCTCCTAAGACTACATTGTATGCTAACTAACTTGAAATTTTTTTAAAAAGGAGGGGATTTTGATTTAACTTTACAATAAATGATTTGGGAAGGAAGAATTAATATATGACAGTAATTATCCTTCAATCCTTTATCAGAATACGTCCCTCCATCTATCCACCTCTTTAATATCTCCCGACACATTGTACAGCTTGGTGAGTAGAGGTCTTGCACGTCTCTTGAGTCCAAGGCCATGAAATACATAGAGTATTGGACACCTGGACAACGTCTTTGACACTTTCTCTAAGTGACAAGATTAATTTCGGAAGTAATTACAAATTATCAGTAATAATAATCTTCCCAATTTGTTCTTCAGTTTAAAAATAAACGAAAATTTAAAAATAATAAACTTGCATTGAAAAAATAGTGTTCAAATTCGGAGCACCTGGGTGGCTCACTTGGTTAAGAGTCCAACTTCCATTCAGGCCATGACCTCCCATCCATGAGTTCGGGCCCCGCACTGGGGCTCTGTGCTGGCAGCTCAGAGCCTGGAGTCTGCTTTGGATTCCGCTTTTCCCCCGCTCACAGTGTCTGTCTGTCTGTCTCTCAAAAATAAATGAATGTTAAAAAAAAGTAGTTTCCAAAAAGAAATAGCTTCAAATCCAATAAAATAGTTCATTTATGAAGTAAAATTTGCACTTCCTCAAACAAAATTACACCTTGCCATTTGCGCTGTTTTCTTGTTTTCAGTTTTGAACACAAATAACACAAATAAAAACGCCCACGGATCACATAGAACGATAGATTCAAAGTAACCCGAGATCCGTTTCTTTGTCTTACCATCACGGGGCTACCACATTCCTTATTTTGAATCTACATTCAGAAATAGATAATACCCCAGGGCGGGGAAACACAATTCTCCCCCAAAATGAGCTCCAACTATTCCGAGTGGGAACGGACTTACTCTCCACGGGAATAGATATCTCGCTGAATAGGCACACCGAGTTTCTTGCCTGCCTTATTTAGTTGTAGAAATTCTGGCTGTATTCTGAACATAGCACATATCTTCTATTTTTCAGCTTGCCTTTCATTTCCTCAGTGGTGTCTTTTGATTAACATACGCTCCTATTTTTTGCTGTAATCCAAGTTAATCCTTCTTACGTTTTCCCAGATAGGCTATTTGCTTTCCATTTAGGAAATCTCTGTCTCATCTTCTAAAACTTTTGTTTCCTTATTTCGCTTTAGTTAATAAGCTACCTGGAATGGATTTTTGTCCCTGACATGAGAGAGGAGTCACGTTTTCTCTTCCAAGTGGGCGTTAACCGACCCAGCACCACTCACTGAAATGCTCGGCCTTTCTCCATCCTGCCCTGTCAGCTTTCTCAAAATCCGGCACTCATATCCAGGTGAACTGTTTTAGGGTTCTGTGCTGTTCTATGGGGTTGTCTATCACTGCAAAGATCCCACACCTGCTCTTGTCATTTTATACTAAGTTTCGGTGTCAGGCAGTGTGAATCCTCCCACTTAGTTCTTTAGGCTTTCCTTGGCTGCTCATGGCCTTCGAGATGAACAAATAAATTTTAGAATCAGTGTGTGTTTAAAAGAAAAAAATAGGAAATCAAAGAAACCCTCTTAGGCTTAGGATTGCTTTGAATCTCCTTCCTTTTCGTGAATTTTCTTTTGTGAAAAGAACAAGTGAGATTTTTTCCCTCTGGATTTGGGAAGAAAGATGCATGTTGTATTTTTCCAGAATCTTGAGAACTGTGCAGCAGTGATAAATGGAAATCCAACAACCTCGTATTTTAAATATTTATTTTTTAGCAAAATTGCTTCTTTATTTTCTAGCCAAATAGTTTACGTCTCAGATTTGAAAAGGTTTCTAGTAAGCTTCTTAAGACAAAGAAGATGCTTTGGTATCCTAAGCAGTGAGACATTTCCTCAGACTTTGAACACAGGAGGGAAACCGACAAGTTAGGGTTCATCACATCAAGCATGATTCTCAGGCATGAGGACTCTTCCCATGTGCTAATCCAACTTTTCAGTTTTTATCTTTGTCAAAGCATATGAGGCAAATCATATAATTGAATAAGTGTTGATTAGTAAGTTTGTTTAAATGTATTAAAAACAATGTTATATAATGATTCTATGATATAACTATGGTTCATCAAATGTTGGAATTGTATGGGAGAACTGAATGTAATCCTGGCAAGTTATAAATGCTCTCCAGGCCTCAGCTTCTCACCTGTACAATGGGAGCGTTCAGGGGACCTCTGAAGCCCCTTCTAGAGGGAACATCCCATTCTTCTACCTACCGTATATCTCGCTTCACAGTGCAAAAAACAATAGCACCGTGGTTATACCACGGATACAGTGCAGCATTTCACTTCTAGCCTTTTATTATTTCAAAGAAAATGTCAATGTTTTGTATGTCAAAAATTTTTAAAGGGAATCTTCAAAAAGATCTTTCACAACATTGGAAAATCCATATAAAATCTAACATAATACAAACATCCTGCTGCAGGAGGAATACGCTTTGGAGATCTAACACACTGCATGGTGACAGTAGCTAATGATACTGTATTGTAGATTTGAAACTTGCTAAGAGAGTAGATCTTAAAAGTTCTTAGAAGAAGAAGAAGAAGAAGAAGAAGAAGAAGAAGAAGAAGAAGAAGAAGAAGAAGAAAGAAAGAAAGAAAGAAAGAAAGAAAGAAAGAAAGAAAGAAAGAAAGAAAGAAAGAAAGGAAGGAAGAGACAAAAAGAAGAGGAAGAGGAAGAAGGAGGAGAAGGAAAAGAAGAAGAAGAGGAGGTGGAAAAGGAAGAAGAGGGAACAGGTGGGGAAGGAGGAGGAGAAAGAAAGAAATGGTAACTTTGTGAGGTCATGAATGTATTAACTGACCTCATTGTGGTAATCCTTTCAAAGTATGTATGTATGTCAAATCATCACACTGTGTACCTTAAACTTACATGGTGGTATATGCCGATCATGTCTCAACAAATCAGGAGGAAAAAAATGTAGCACAATGTTGAAACTACTCAGTTTCAGATGGCTTTTAT
The DNA here is from genome assembly GCA_004023845.1 of Helogale parvula. Lineage (NCBI taxonomy): Eukaryota > Metazoa > Chordata > Mammalia > Carnivora > Herpestidae > Helogale > Helogale parvula. Next base: position 240,624 of record PJEM01000972.1, read on the forward strand.
GTAATATGACATACAGTTTGGAGGAATCACTGGAATAGGAGTAAAAATTGATGTAAATAAGAGGTATCTACGCTTAGACTCTAGTGAAACCTAAGTAAGTGCACCACCAGTGAGACTAAATATCTCTGAAGCCTTGCCCTTCAGTTCACTTTCCCAGGCAGCTATTTTTTTTTCCAGCTGGGAAACATCAGATATACTTAATAAGACCTAAATTATGTTTAATTGTAGCTTTCTCTAGGACCAAACATGGGTCTTATATTCTTTTAGTTTTTCATGTTTTCCCCCTAAGTCTTCTCACATATTAGTTATGAATATGGCAAAAGGCTATATTCACAGCTAAATTAACCCCCATTATTCGGGTCTCTGAATACAAGGTCAAGAGCAAGATTACTAATTTGATTGAAATGAAAATGTTAATTGAGGGACTGCTCTCCACTGGGCATAGAAAAATGGAATGAGGTCAGCCAACCATCCTTAAATATAGTGGAGACTGGCTTTTCGTTACAACCAAGGAATTCTGACTCCACATAAATGTTTACTTATTGAAAAACCCACCCCACCTGCCTTCCAGGTATGTGTCCTAGAAAAAGATCATAGTAATGAGGCTCATCTCTTAGTTGGCCAGGAACCTAAGGGTGTTTTGCTCCTAGGAAAGTATAGGGACCCCATACAAAGGAGGTGGTTCATCAAGAGTGAGCAACCAAGCACATGTTCTTCTTCTACTTAATTCTAAAGCCAAAGCACCAATTGTACATTGAGACGTTTCCTCCTAGAACTCTAATTAAGTATTTATAATTGACAATTGGCTATGGGGGTTCAATATTGTGAGAACTGAGAACATAGGCCTTGTCCATCAGACTACAACATAAGACCAGGGTGACAGAAAGGGTAAACTGTACATCATTTTGATTTTACCTCCATGGGATACTCAAGAGGAAAAAACAAAAACAAAAGAAAAAAAAGAAAGCAGAAGAAAAAAGATGTTGTACTTATACTTAAGCCAGAAGGATCAGTAGGGGACTGCCAGGGTGAGGCACTCAGTTTCCTTTGCTGCCTTCTCTTCACAGGCAGGAATGGTCTCAAAGAGACTTGAGAAGGAAGTCAACTGGATGAGCCCCATTGATCCTGGTGATCAGTGGGAGAGTCACATTCAGACTGTCCTCAGCCTATGTCTGCCAGGCCATCAGAAATTCATTTTCTTGATTGTAAAGAGGACCCTGGGACAGCTTCCTGGAGCTTCATAAAATATAAGCCATTGAACTGTAGTCAGAGTACAAAGCATGACTGCTGGAGACTGGATAATGTGCCCACTTTGTGCCAGGTCCTCTGCTTATCCATGTACCCTCCCTGCAAGATAGGAATCACTGCTCCTTATGAGGGATGGCAGAGTAAGTCAAGGAAGTTAAGGGACATGGTTTTGGCCACAGGGCCGTTTAGGGTTAGAGCAGGAACAGAGAGGACACTAGGTCTGCAGGCTAACTCGCTCTCTTTTACTCCAAACTTACTCAGAGCTCACTGAGAGGTTTGCAGATTGGGGCTCCCCAAAACCAGAGTCTGTGAGAACACATGTTGATACAGACAGAAGACATCCGCATCCCATTTCTGGAAAGTCGTTTTGCTGGACCAGAGATGAGTACTTCATCTGGTTCTATATAAAAGGTAGCTACTTTTTTGCATGGACCTCAAGTATACTGTAGTATAGAGGTGGAATTTAAGGAAAGGTATTAAGCAGGCTGTGTTGTAGCTTATGGGCAAGTAATAAATTGTATCATGTATCTTGAATGTATCATAGATAAGCTGCATTATATAATGATCGCCACTTCAGACAGCTATGAAATTAGGTGATTAACTAGTTGTTACTTAACCTTCTAATTTCTGTATAAGTCTAATTACATGAAATAGAAGTTGGGGTTCTGATTTTTCACTTTGCTTATCCATTTGGAGTGTCATTGTAACTACTGTATTGTAAATGATGGAAAATAATTGCATATGTTAAAAAAAATAGTGTTATATTCTAAAAAATAAATAAAATAAATAAAAAAATTAAAAATTAAAAATTAAAAAAAATCACAAATAAGAGGGGAAAGTAATGGAGAAGGGGTAGGTGGGTAGAATCAAGTGAGGGTTCTCCTTGTTTTAAAATTCTATTGTGCTGGTAGTTGGTTCTGCAGGGAAATCTGCTTTGGCAAAGTTCAGCTGACCAGATGGGAATGGACCAAAAAGGAAGCAGCATTTGCTTGTTCTCAAGAGGGCTCTGGCTACCCTCAGGAGGACAAGGCAGGGCTGCATATGCTGAGAGTTAAGGCCTGGAGCAGCCCATCCAAGCTGGGCTACATTTTGGTCAGGAGCCAATTTATAAAGGAGGCCACTAACCCAGGGAGCCCATTTGAGGCCCACAGTGAAAATGTCAGGCATGGCTATGCCTGGCCTCCCGGCTACTTATAATCAGGTATCTTTTCTAAACAGTAACAGAGGGTTAGTAGAGAATTCTCCAAAGGGAGGAATGAGGAGGGCTACCGGAGGACCTCGAACATGCAAAATGCCACCTTGAGACCTGTTTTCACCCAATTGCATGTCTTGGTTGAGATTCTATTGACAAGACTTTTGCTGGCACATCTTCCATAAGCATCACTGACCAACCTGCATTCTACGGCCTCACCACTCAAAGAGTGGTCCTCAGACAGGTAGCATCCGCAGCATTTGGGAACTTGTTAAAATAAGAAATTCAGCCCTCTTCCAGACTCACTGCACCAGAATCTTCACTTTAACCTGCTGCCAGGTGCTTGCGTCTGCATCTTAAAGTTTGCGAAGCATGGGCCCATCGGTCACTGGTGGTCTGCCCAGTGTGAGCAAGAGTTCAGGAAGAAAAACAAAACATGGTTTCAATGGCTAGATCTACATACATTAGTTGCCATCAGAAAGGAAATCTCTTGGGGAGCCTGGGTGGCTCAGTCAGTTGAGTGTCCAACTCTTGATCTCAGCTCAGGTCACAATCTCATGGGTGTGGGTTCAAGCCCCACATCAGGCTCTGCGCTGATGGCATGGAGCTTGCTTGGGATTCTCTCTCTCTCTCTCTCTCTCTCTCCCTCCCCCACTCATTCCCTCTCTCTTTCAGAAATAATAAATAAACTTGAAAAAAAAATAAATCTCTCAAACTGCTTAACCCAATGGCTTCCAAAAGTCTTTAATGCAGACTTATTTTATTAGATGAAGGCTGTATCAACATCTCGCAGGACACTGCTGTTGGTTCCTGGTAGAGATCTCCCTCTAGGAGTTGATGGCGGTGCTGGTGGATGATGATTTTGGTTGTGTGCGACTCTGAGGAATAGAAACAGGGGAAGAGTCTATGGGAGGGTTCAGGTGCCATTTCAGAAGCGAATTAGAAGGAAGACAGAAAGTACAAAAGCATTACGATGTGAAGGGTAACAACACAATCATGCATCTGCCACAGACGAGCCGGGTGATGTCAGGCAAGGATTTTCATCTCTACGAACTTCAGTTTTCTGCTTTGCAAAATGGGGATAATCACAGATCCTGCTTCAACTGCAATGTTTCATTTAGATAATGCTCAGGAGAAAGGAGCACACAGCAAGTGCTCAGTAAATCTCATTATTATTATTAGTCTTATTATCCAGGTGGTAAAATGGTAAGAAGATTATACGATTATATAACATAACTTTCCTACATTTTTAGTTTTGCCTCCCAAATATGTCTCCTTAAAGGGATTAACAACAAAACTCTTAAAATGTACACTGTGTGTTAGTCTGTGGGTACAGCAAGAACTTGGAATATTTTTGCAAACAACTTCCCTGCAGGCAGTCAGCCTTGGGAGAAAGAGAACATGCAGGGACAGAGCGGCCACTAGCCTCCAGCAAGAAGAGAGGGAAGCCCAATGAGGCCCTGCACCCAGGGCTGGGATGGGCAAGGGTGGGTAAGGAGAAGACCTTTAAAATTTTAAAGTGCATCTTTAAAAATTTTTAGTGCATCTTGGGGCGCCGGGATGGCTCAGTCGGTTAAGCATCTGGCTCTTGATTTCGGCTCAGGTCATGATCTCAAGGTTCATGAGACTGAGCCCTGCATGGGGGCTCTGTGCTGTCAGATTCTCCCTCTCTCTGCCCTCTGCTTGGGATTCTCTCTCCCCTTCTTTGTCTGCCCTCCCCCGCCAAATAAATAAACAAACATTTAAAAAATGTTGAGTACATCTTAAAAACACTTCAGTTAGGAGACCTGAATCCATGCTGTGGAAGGAATTCTTCTCTAAGATAGTGTGTAGGTAGTGAGAGTCCCAGCTTCCACTAGGATCAAGAACTGTCTGAGCACTTATGAAGGATTTTGGGGAGCCCCCCGCCAGAAGTCTGTTTGCATGTGGGACAAAGGAAAGAATCCGTGGACTCGCTCTAACCCGATAAACCTGACCCACTCATGAAGTCTCAGCATAACAGGGATGTCCTCAGGCTGGGTCCAACGGAGATGGTCTGATTCTTGGGAAGGGATGGGATCGGGGGTAAAAACTTAAGATTTGATAACACATCATGGTGAGGGGCTTTGGTCACTCTCTTACAGGGTGTGTGCCCTCTTCACCAGGCTCCTGTCCCTTACGAACTTCAGTTCTCTAGAAATGGCAGTGGAGGGGTCCAGCCAGGACCTCCAGACACAGTGAAATCCGCAGAAGTGGTGGCCATGTCAACACAGGCACCTCTCCCTAGGAACGGTGGCTCTACCCAGCTGATGCCATTAGGCTCTGAGGATGTCACATGGTAAAAGTTTGGAAGCGCAGGCACAGCTCCTTTGGGAAATGCCCGCAGGTAGTTTTTGAGCAAATGCTGCAGAGGGCTGGGACTCTGCAGCAGCAGCATGCAGAGAGAATCCGCAAAATATGAGTTCTCACTGCCAAGCTACCCCCCTCTTTTTTTTTTTTGAAAAAGGCTAAGTTAGCCTCAGACCACTTGAGAGTTGTCATTCCTCAAAATGAGATAAACTGGCCCACACATAGGACTGCATTTCTACAAGGGGCTAATTGCAAATAAAGAAGGGTCCAGAGGATAGTTCAAATTCCTCCCGCTCACACTGACTTACTTCTAGTTCATTCAGAGTCAGCCTCAGTGTGCCCCTGGGGGACCCTTCCTAGTCCTCTCCCTATGTTTCCCTCTTTCTGCCCCATTTCTCTCCTCCCAGTCCCCTAACTCCATCCGGCAGGTGCCCCTTGTCGTGAAGACGGGGAAGATTTCATGCCTCGCTTCACTCTGAAGGATGACATTAACAGTGGCTTCTTAGAGTCACACAAGGTGCTTCAGTTTCTTCCCTGGGGCTCATTCACAGCATAGGAACCACCTGGTTTCTTGTTAAAATAGAGATGATATTTTGAGAGAGAGAGAGAATGCACAAGTTGGGGAGAGGGGCAGAGGGGCAGAGGGAGAGAATCATAAACAGGCTTCACACCCAGTGCAGAGCCCCATGCAGGGGTTCATCCCACAACCCTGGGATCATAAGCTGAAATCAAGAGTCCCACACTCAACCCGGAGCCACCCAGTTGCCCCACAAATTGAGATTCTGATTCAGTAGGATAGGGCCTGAGATTCTGCATTTCCGACAAGCACTCGAAGGATGCTGATCCACCGTCCACACTTTGAGCAAAACGGATCAAAAAGACAACAAAATTGTTTCTCTTGCTGGCCTTGATTGCCATTCGTAGCATGACTTCAGGTCGCCAGGGGACAAAAGAAGCAAACAGGACGAACAAGACTGAGCACACCATAGTCAGGGAGATACACAAGAAAGGTGAAGTAATGTTCAGATTCAACTGCTGTGTTTTCCTACTGCTTACAGTGCTTCCTGGATCGCTAGTGTAAGCGTGACACTCATCACTCAGAGCGGGGACAGAAAGCCTGCCCTGGCTTGGGGCTAGGCCTCTTGCTTCCACAGTCTGTCTGGGATAGTTCCTCGCCTACCCCGCCTTCGCGAGTCCCACACCAGCTCCGCCTAATCGAGCTTGTATTCATCCACATGCAAATTCCAAAGATTTCATTTTCCATATGTGCAACCGTTGAGATTGTAGTCTTTGAAATAAAGCCTTCACTCACTGCATTTCCATTGATTTGGGTTTTCCCCCCCAGAATTGTTATGAACTGCAGAATTGATTCCATTGCTGAAGGTACAACTTTCCTGTAGTGTAGACACAGGCACTAAAAGAACAGAGAAAAGCCGGATAGAGAATGACTGCACAAAAGGCCATTTGTGACCACATAAGCCCTCCTGTTAATAAGGCATCAGGATGGTCTCTGGCCTTTCCTGAGAAGCCTTTTACAACATGGTCATTTCCCGTGCCTCAACATAAAAATGCTGGGTCCAAAGCAATTATAGTTCCAAAATCTGTCTGCTTTCCACCGTACTGGGCTGTTGTTGTTTGGCCGTATAATACTTCACTTTACGATTTGCTCACATGGAAGTTAGTTCAACACAGAGCATGAGAAGCAATGGGAGGAAATGAAATATTGGGGGTTTTGAGTTTTAATCTGTATATAATCACTTGAGCATGAGGTGAGGAACAGTTGATGACATTTCATTGATTATAGATATTTAGGAGTTAACGGAGTGAGACGAGAAAAGAAAATTGGCTTAACTCCACAAAAGTACTATTGACTACCAAGGAGCTCGATAGTAACTAGGCCTACAGTTCTATACATGTGCATATAGCATTAAATGCTGGGTTTGGGCATGCACTTTCTTTGATTCACACGACCAACTATGCGCAAGTGAGTGTCGTAAGCCTGAAACAGTGAGACTTGTGCCACAGACCACAGGAGACAGGTTTCATAGGCCCAACACCCCAGATCCTTGGGCAGCCTTTTCAATTATTTATACCACCTGGATTCATGGTGATTGTCATATTGCCCTTGGGAACATGGCCTGAATGCCCACATCTACATCCCATTTCACTGTGTGACTCTGCCATTGTTTTTGTTCCTTCCTGGCTACAGCCATGACCTTGGGGCCCTGGAATGTTTTTGCTCCTGCTCCTGGCTTCCTGCTAATTCATCCTTCAGTTCTTTGCTGTGAATACTTGCTACCCACCCCCTTTCCCTTCCTTTTGTCTCAAAGTCTGGATTCAATGTTCCTCTTCTGTGCTTCTGACACTTGATAATTCCTCTATTTTAAAATTTTCCATTTTGTGTTGACATGACTCGTTTACGTATCTGTGTTCCTTTCCAGACACAAGCTCCCTGGGAGAAGGGAGTTAATTGTATTCGTGTTGTACCCTCTGTGCTTAGCAGACTGCACGGTGCTAGTAAGACCCAGGAACTATTTGTTGAATGAACGAGCAAGTCCCTCTGCTGCTCAGCCCCACAGAAACTACTTCCTCCTGCCTCAGAGGAGAATGGCAGGAGGGCTAGTTGAAATAAGTCATTTTCAGGACAACTATGATTAATGTCCAAGACCCTGCTCAAATTTGGCTGATCAATTTTTTTTTTTTTTTTGCTTTATAAATCAACATCAGTCTGGCTATGTTGGACTACAGTCCATCGGTGTAATGAAATCCTTCACTGTTGTTTCACTGTGAGTGTTTAAGTCTAAGAGCCAACTAAAATGCCTCTACTTTATATTAAAATTCCCAGGTAGATTGGAACACATTAGAAATTAATTTCATAATTAAAGAACAGGGTTAGTTAAAAGCTTACAGATCCAGACTTTCATTTTGTTCCCCTGCTGTCTTGGCAAAGCATCATCATAGGATTCTGTCTGTAGTCAGGTGGCAGCAAATGTGAGCTGTTATCTGCATAACCTCTTCCTTAATCTTCTTCCCCAACTCACTCCTTCCCCTTTAAGCCCTGACCTTGGGAAAATTGACTTCCAGCTCTGAAGAGGACGGAAGACAGAACGCTGAGATTTAATTCATTTCTGAAAAGGGGTCAGAGGCTCCCTCCTCGCCTGAACGCATGGAGCTTTGTTCCTTCTCCTGAAGCTTGAGCTCAAGTCAACAAGTGGGTGTTTGTACATCGTTTTGTGCCCAGAACTGCAAGAGGCAAATCTAGCTCAGCCACTGCGGTGATTATAAAAATCTGTGATGCTGCCGGTTCTTCAGAAACTTCAAAGTCCATCTGTAATTACCTTCTTAGGGACTGGTACTAAGGGTTCCCATAAACTCATGTTCTTACCGCTGGTTTCCACGCCCTTAAGTTAGCTCTAACACCTCCTCTCTGAACACCTCGTTCTCTCGTTGGTTCCAGAATAGAAAGCATGCACCATTGGGACTATGCATTCACTGCTAATACATTGATCTCCACAGTGGAGTCAAGAAGAACTACTACCCTATACACAACACACATATACACCATTAAAGAAAATTTGCAAAATATAACCTAACCTCATGAATCAGCAACAACCACAGCAGACTCCAAGAAGCCTGAAACTGTCTATCACACCATAAAGGAACAGTTAGTTAAATTCATTTGGTTCCTCGGCAACCTATTTTGAAAATCAAATATATATTGAAAGTGAAAGCTTCAGCTTAAACTCACACAGAAAATAAATCCTAAGGCATGCCTGGAATTCATTTCCCTAATTTCGCCTGCTGTGGTTAGCTATCGTGGGGGTGGCCAGATGGGAATTAACGTCACTTAGTTTGCAATGCTTTTGCACAGTGAGGTGAGCTAAGGATACAACTTTAACTTGGGTGTCAGATCCCTTTGTGGACTTTATAAGCCCTTTAAAGTTATATAAATACAAGCACCCATTTGCATGGGAACAAAACAGGATCAGCCGGACAAGGGAAAAGAACATTAGATTCTACCGAGTAGAACTTACTGAATTTATGCATGTTGCAACTCCTAGTTTATTGGTGCTAACGTGGGTGGTGAGATGGGGGTGGGGGTAGGGGCAAAGTGTAGGTACAATTTCTGTCAGTACAGCATTGTCTATTTTGTGTTTGTGCATACAGAAGTTATCCCTAACATGCTGATGGAAATGCGCAATGAGTGGAGGCTCCTCCACAATAGATAAAATGGCAATTGATAAAAACAGAACAATGGGGATCATGAGTCTCAGGAGAGGAGAAGATTGAGGGAGAAAGCAGGAAATGTGAACCCCCCCAAAAAAAGATACAAGAGGAAATGATAGGTTCAAACAAAAGCAAAAACCATAGTAGTGTAACAGTTAATAGATATTAAGCTAATCTGTCACCTGTGATAATTAAAGAGAAAGCAGAGGAATATCTTTTTGAACTCAGCGCTGGTTGGGAGATAGAAATAAGAGGAATGGAGAGGCTATAACTAAAAAATGAAGGAAAGAAGCAATAACTGAAGTTTAAGGGGCAGCTCTATGGGTGGGGCAAGGTCACTAGACTTGGATAAATCTCCTTGAAAAAAATGTCACCAAGAACTGGGACCAAGAAAAGGTAACGAATCAGCCTGAGGTGGAACCATGTAGACTAGGACAAGCCAGGATGATGTCTGCATGACTGAGCTGAGTGTTCCTCACAGCAGGTCCTACCACAATGGGCACATGAGTCTCTTAACAAGACAGGAAATGTGTGCCAGCCTGTGGTGCTTGCTGGGGGTACATTGAAGAATAGTAGTCTCCTGCCCACAATGGGCTCCAAGTACGCCCATTACATAATCATGATATAACGATATAGGGTAAGTACTTTAAAATATATGCATGCAGAGAGTTATGCCAGCCTCTTCAGGTATCTACTACCCTTCTGGTTTCTAAAATCCTTTCTTTTCCCAAAGAGGAAAAGATTGCATATCAGACTTTCTCAACTTAAGGGAAAATCATCCAACTCACACTCTTTCTCCAGCCATATTTTTATTGCTGTGTTTTTCACTTGAAATTGTGGACTAAAATGCCTCTTGTCATTTAAAGAAACATTAGCCATCTGTAGAAAGGTAGAAAAGGTAGAAGTGGGAGAGTGTGAGGAGGGCTTTCATGGTGTCTCTAAAATCCTACTGTTGGATGTCAGGCAACATTCAATCCACCTGCTTCCTTGTTGGCAGAGCCCCAAATTTGGTCTGGCATCTACTCTTCTTTCATGTGAATTAGACAGGCTGATCTCAACCCCAGCTCAGCTCCAAAGGCAAATTCTAACCCACCTAAGCCAACCATCATGGTCCTACTTTTCTGCCTGGGGATTGTTTAAGACTGAGCTGTGGTCCATTGTGACCAGTGAGCTGGGAGAGAACATCTTCTAGGGGACTTCTGGAAAAGATTTCCTCCTTTTAAAAGAGAGATCCATGGGGGCACCTGGGTGGCTAAGTCAGTTGGGCATCCGACTTTGGCTCATGTCATGATCTCATGGTTAGTGGATTGGAGGCCTGTGTTGGCTCTGTGCTGACAGCTCAGAGCCTGGAGCCTGCTTCAGATTCTGTCTCCCTCTCTCTCTGCCCTTCTTTCCCTGCTCACATTCTGTCTCTCTCAAAAATAAAGAAGCATTAAAATTTTTTAGAAACAGAGAGAGATCCATGAAGACAAGGTCTCTTTCCTCTGAGTACAGTTATGTTTGTGCATGATGTGTGAAGAGGCACCACCATCTTCAACCATGGAGAGAGCTAAGCCAAGAGCTGGGATGATACGTCCTATTGACAGAATAGGATCTAGATCCTTGATGCCCATTTTTTGAATCAGTGAATTTAGCAATTTTGGATGTTTTCTTTTGCAGAATACAACATTTCCAACTTTCAGTTAGTTTTGTCTTGGTTTGCAGCCAAAAGCATTTTGACTAAGACACATGCTATTGTCTAGAAATGTCTCTGAAGATTATTCTACTTCAGTTATGTGGGATCCTGGTGAGGTTATGTAGGTGGCATGGTTGTTTCCTCCTCTTCCTATTCTAGACTATTCCTCTTGCCTCTGGACATGATTGAAGGCTTATCCTTACAGCTCCCGATCCATGCCAAGGATTGTTGCCCAAGCTTTTGCTGATGAATCCTGGAAACAAAGACCAACTTATGTGGGTGCTGTCTTTTCACTGCTTTGCTTCTTGTGAAGACCAACCTTTTACTTCTCATCCACCTCAACTCCAGAACATAAAGATGCAGGGCTCATTGCCACTGTGCTCCCTATAATCTCCCAGGCATTCCTGGCAAGGAATCCTTCTCTCCAGCCTGCCATGGCATGGGAATAAGGCTGTGGCTCCCTCCCCAGACAGATCCTATAGGCAGCCAGAGCCCTAAGGAAAAGGGAAAGGAAGGGAAGCATGTATGTGTACATGCTCTAAAACTCCATGTCAAAGAGAAGGGGACAGATGACAGTATGTGGGAGACATCTGACAAGGTGAAAATGAAGGGAATTGAGATCAGAAAGGTTGTTAACAAGGGAAGCCCAAGCTACACGGGATTCAACTCAAAGCCTTCATCTTTGAACACAGGTGGTTATGATGATTAAACCATATTAGTGAAAATTATCAGTTTCCTAGTTTTATATACAGGAAGATTAACAGAGTGAGAAAAGAAACAACTTTTATTTGTATAAAAGTAATACAAGATTCCACTGTGTGTGTGTGTGTATCTCACATCTTTATCCATTTATCTATTGGTGTACACTTGGGCTGCTTCTATCACTTGCCTATTGTAAATAATGCTGCAATAAATGTAGGGGTGCATATAGCCCAGATGAAATCTTGCCATTTGCAATGCTGTGGATGGATCAAGAGTGCGCAATGCTAAACAAAATGAGTCAGTAGGGGAAAGATATTTCCCATTTGATTTCACTCGTATGTGGAACTTAAGAAATAAAACAAATGAACAAAGGAGAGAGAAAAAAAGAGACTAAGCAAACAATAAAATAAAATAAACAGACTTGTAACTGTGGAGAACAAACGGACGGTTACCAGAGGGGAGGTGGGGAGAGGGATCGGTGAAATAGGTGATGGGGATCAAGTGCACATTTACCACCATGAGCACTGAGTAATTTACAGAATTGTTGAGTCATTATAGTGTGCACCTTAAACTAACATAATGCTGTGCGTTAACTGCACTGGAATTAAAATTTTTTAAGTAATACAAATTACAGTAATTTATGCAAACAGCGTATCATCTGTGCCTAATTAGCACGCCACTGTAACAATTATGCATACGTTAAATATGGTGTAAGTTTTATTTGATCTCCCGTGTCTCCAGACTTTCTAGGGTCACCCTGATTCACCGTCATCGGCCCATGCAGTCTATGATGTTAATTCAACCTTCGAAGTTGGAGAGGCCATTGCCTGTAATTTACCTACATGTGTCCTCAAAATGTAAGTATTTCTTCAGAATCCACTGTGGAACTTAGCTAAATTTTAAACCAGAATTACTGTTAGAGATATGTAATTTCAGCAATTTAACTTTTTCTTGTGCCATTTACTCTTTCCTACAGCTTCAAAGGATGTTCACTCTTTATCTGGTAGTCACTTAAATGGCACTATCCAAATACCAGTCATGTTTTCCTAAGTACTTCACAAATATTAATTCACGTCACCTTTGGTTTTTTTTTAATTTTTAAATGTTTATTTCTGAGAGAGAGAGAAATAGAGTGTAGGTGGGGGGGTGTGGGAGGGGGTATCAAGAGAGAGAGGGAGACAGAGAATCCAAAACAGGCTCCAGACTCTGAGCTGTCAGCACAAAGCCCAATGTGGGGCTCGAACTCATGAACCATGAGATTGTGATCTGAGCCAAAGTCGGACATTTAACCAACTGAGCCTCCCAGGTGCCCCCAATTCACATCATCTTTGTAACAAGTCCAGGAGGTAGTGCAGCACACATGACCACCTGGCTCGTGTGTCTTCAGTTCATCCTGATGGCTCTGGTGGTCACAGTGGAGAGTTCTGTGAGGACTACTGGTGGGCAATGAATCACCTGCTTGTTTCCTACACATATAATACATACAAATACCTCCAAGGATCCTCAGCATAATCTCATCCCATGACCTCTCCCGTACTTGCCCTTCTTGGGATCGCCTCTCAAATAAATTGCATGCGCCTGAGTCCTTTACCCAGGGCCTCTTCAGTATGTACCCAAACTATGACATTAAGTTTTTATTATTACCTTCATTTTAGTAGTGAATAAGATGAGGCATAGAGTAGTTTAATAACTTGCTCAAGGTCATACAGCTAGTAAGTGGTCTGAGTTTAAGCTTCAGAGTCTGTGTTCTTAACTACTACCTTCCACTGCCTCTAAAAACCATACTCTATAATTTGGTGAACGCGTCCACCCTCCACTTATCCATATCATTCTCAATTATATAAACGGGAGAGAGGGGTTTGGCAAAGTATGGCTTTCGGTAAGACCTGGTGCATGCACTATTTTTGTAAATAAAACTTTATTGGAACACACCACGTCCATTTTACATATAGTTCACATACAGTCTATGGCTGCTTTTGCATGACAGTGGAACTGAGTAGATCGAACTGATGGAGAGCATATGGCCTGCAAAGTCTAAAATGTTTACTGTGTTTAGCGCTTTACCAAAAAGGTTGCAGACCCACACTATTTCTCCTGAAGGCATGATCTTTCCCAGCTAAACTCTTCTTAGCAGCTGTCACTGGGACTCCCACAGCATAGCTTGACTTTGGGTTGGTTGGGTAGCTTCAGGGTTCCAAATGTCTAATCGATAAGTATGTTTTCTGCTAGGCTCTTCTGGATGCATCCAGGGACCACTCACGTACCCCCATGCTGAACCTGTGGCTTCCTCTCCTCCCAGTTGCCAATTGAGTGGCTTGTGGCTTTTCCCTTTTCCCAATCTTGTCATGTTTTCAAGAGCTACAAGGCCTCCCTTTCCCATTAAGGAGTGCACAGAATTGGCCATGCTTAAATAAGTGGGTGATGAGCCCGAAGGAAGCTTCTGCCAGAGATGTAATCATGCAGAAAAGGAGCTTGACTAATTCTGCACAGGCAAGAGAGATCTCATCTTATTTTAGATGATTCAATGGGAACATTATGATTAGTTTGGTAGAGTTGTTATGCTAAGTGTTTGTTTGGGAATTTCTGTGTCTATGGCAATTTCTGCTGGGCCTGGCACCACAATATTTGCCTCACGCATTTACACACAGGTGTCGAAAGCACATTTACAGAATTCACATCAAAGGCACCCATTTGCTATCCTAGGCAATGAAAAGGATCTCTCATTACGCACCATTTATGCCAATCTGCCAATTTGGAACTTATTTTTTTTTGTCTTCTTTCAGGAAACCATAGTAACACTGTAAATCATTGAGGGTGTTGATATCTATTTAGCCACACTTCAATAATAATATCTGCCTTTCCAGTCAATGCTTTGAGAACATTCTGAAATGTACCTGTCAGTCCAGGCTGTTACTACCAAATAGCATAGAGTGGGTGGCTTAGAAACAATGGAAATTTGTTTCTCATAGTTCTGGAGCCTGGAAGTCTGAGATTGGGGGCCAGCATGGTCAGGTTCTGGTAAGTGCCCTTGTCCGCAGTGCAGACTGTTGACTTCTCATTGTGTCCTCACATGGTGGGGAGCAGAGACAGGAAGCAAGCTCTCCCATGACTCATACAAGGGTGCTAATCCCATTCATGAAGGCTCCACACCTCATCTTGCCCTAATGACCTCCCAAAGGAGCCGTCTCCTAATACCATCCCATTTGGCAGTAGGGTTTCAACATCCGAACTTGTGGGGGCCATTAACATTCAGTCCATAACAATATCATTTCACAAAGCAAGGAAAGATGCCACTGGAGAGTGAACAACTGTATACCAAGAAAGTAGAAGGATCTTCGTGGCAACCTTTCTTTTTCAGCCAGGTATTCATGTAGTAACTATCTATCTGTCTATCCATCTATCTATCTATCAATTCATTCTAGACTTACAGACAGGGTTTTCAGATAGTGTAATGAGAAATTCTTAATCTAAACTCTTCTATCTTTCTAAGGGGGTTTTTGTGGGTCAACTAAGTTGAAGTAGGAAACCACACATACACCCCTCTTGCAATACCCGAGAATAAAATTCATCCAAATATGCACCTGTCTTCCCCCCCGCTCAGCTACATCATGGAGGACATTTATGAAACTCAGTGCCTTCCAATGACCTCCCCAAACACCTGGCAACTGCATGTACCTATGCAACTTTCACCCATAATTAATTGATGATAAGAACTGCCAGTTCAAACGCATGAATCTTTCATAGTGAAGTTCTCACCTCAGTGGAGAATGTATTATCCCGAAACCATAAAGCAAATAACCGGTCACCATTTGATAAAATATCTCACGTTTACCAAACTTCTTCACTCACAGCCTGAGCTTCCTAGGGGAACTGTCAGAAGCAAATTTCTCAGAGAATTTACTGTTTGTCAATCAAAGGACACTGACAGATGTTCCTGCCTTTGGGAGGTTTTAGTAGCAATTATGAGAATAAAGGCAGTCACTGAGTGACAACGATTTGGAGTCATTACCTGTCACCCTTCTGGTTTGTTCATGCAGGTAGCTGCCTGGACAGTGCAAGTCATGTGTTAATCGCGAAGTGTCTGATGCTTGGGGCTTAGAGGGGAGCTGGTGATATGGGTGAGCCCTTGTCAGGACAGTCATTCTCAGTGGAGGGTGGACAGGAGCAAGAGAGGGAAGTGAGGACGAGTGTGTCCAACCACCAGAAACTTTAAACTGACCAAGGCCCCTCTGTCCTCTCCATCCACCGTAGATTCTGATTCCCACACCCAACCCTTCTCCCCACACCCCACCTCAGAACAGAGTGGCCTGCTCAGTCCTAGATATGCCGCCAGACCCGAGCTGTGACCTCCCTTCTCTGGAGGCGCTGATAGCCTGTGGCTGGAGCACGCCAATCATTCCTAAGAGCTGATACCCTTCGGGTATCCAAGTCACTTTTTTTCTCCCAAGTCTCAACAAGACAGTTTTCCACACTAGCTTTCTTTCTCCATTTGTATTCAGATCCACAGAGCCTTCCCCAAGTGACCCTCTTCTTATATTTTCCTGGCTTTGCTTTCTGCCCTAGTTCTCTCAGCTATTCCCCCTTTTACATTATTCATGGCTTTTATGTCTCACTTAGTAATTTATTTTACATTTTATTCATGGGTTTGCACCCACTTAACCCAGGTTCTTATCTTGAAAAATGAGTGCTCTAGAGTGACCAGAGAGAGAAAAAGTAGCAAATTACCAGTATTTTTTGGAAGAGGGCATTCCTAAATTATTTTATTTCCCTTTTTTAATGGCTGGAACCGAGCTTGCCATTCAACAGTGGTTCTCAAACTTGGTTGCACAGCAGCAGCGTCTGGGCACTTTACAAACCGCTGATACCTGGGTTCATGTCCAGAGCTTCTGTTCTCATTGGTCCGGGTGGACACTTGGCCTTGGGAGGTTTGAAAACTGCCCAGGTGACTTTTGTGTACGGTGAAGGAGGATGGTCACCACCATAGGTGGCGCTGGGTGGCAAGGCCTCCTTTGGGAGCCTAGTATCTGTCCGTAACTTTTCTCAGCATCACCGACTTCCTGTAAGATTTTGTCATGAGTCAGAAAAGTTGGGCTCAAGCCCTCACCCCACCATTGTGCAACCCTGGGTCAGTCCTTCTGTCCACCGGAGCTGCAGGCTCTCCATCAGTACAGCCTGTGTGCCCTGCCGTGGTGAGCTGGTCGAGTTATGTGATGTCACACTTTCCCTCATGTCATGCTGCCTCTCCACCTGTAGCAAGAGGGTGCCTTGGTTTACTCAGGTCTTTTCTAAGAAGCAGAAGAGAAGGGAGAGAAAAGAGGAGAGGAGAGGAAAGACCTCAGAAGCCATGAATCTGCTGTGCTGTGACACTTAAAGCTCAGTCCCTCTCAGGGCATTTGCCCTTCTTTTCTCTTCTCTAGAATATTCTTCACCCATCAGCCCATGGCTCATTCCTTCTCTTTTCAGGCGCCTCTTCACTACCTCCCTCACTCCTTCTCTGCTCGTACATCAGAATGATCACTTCTACTTAAAATTATATTATTTATGTGTCTGTTGCTCGTTTATCAGACCATGAGTTCCCTAAGGAATGGAGTTTGCTTGTCTTGTTTATTGCTCTCTTCCAGTACCTAGAACAGTGCCTGACAAAAAGAAAGAAGAGCAAAGTGAAGGAATAAACAAATGAATGAGTGTCTGCTTTTGCAAGACAAAAATGGCTCCCATGCCAGGACCTCTACCCAATTCCTCATTCCCTGGCCGGGCTCTGTTTTTCTCTATAATGTTCACAACCTTCTGACTTATTTTGTTATTTTTTACTTTTTATCTTCCCCAGTAGAATGCTAACTCCATGAAGGCAGGGACTTTTCTGTTCTCAGTAGCCCAGGCTTTCACCCCCGAAGCAGCAGCAGGATCTCGCAACACTGGGGGAATTCAATAAATATCTGTTGGTAAATTAATGAATACCTCACTCAAAAGAAGGGAAGGCCAATCACTCTTTGGTAAATGTAGTGTTTTTCATGTGTGTCTCCTTGGTCATCGGCCTCTACATTTTCCCTCTCTTCTCCTTGGAGAGATTGCTGCCCCCTGCACGGTCTCCAGTGGCCCATCGGCATCTTCTCCCAACCAAACTGAGCAGGTCTTCACATCGGCCTCTAACAATTGCCCATATGTTGCTTCTTCTGTGTCTCTGCTCTTGCTGTTTTACTCCCTGCCCCAACCCCAGTGCTTTCTTTTCCCTTTCCACCAAAGGCCCACATATCCCTCTGAGCCAGCTCTTTCCTGAAGCCTTTTTGACCCACAGCCAGAAGTGCATTTTCCCTCTGAATCTCTACAGGACCTGGTACCTCTCAAATGGTTCTTAGGAAGCATTAGAAAAGGTGGCTGACTCTTTGGAGATTATGTTGATAAGAACATAACCCAAAAATTTGGTCCCCAAAACCCAAGAGGGTGTTCGGTGGCAAGAAGTTAGCATCCAACTCACTCGTAGGTTGACACAAGAAACTTTTAGCATCATGGGGCATCTGGGTGGCTCAGTCGGTTAAGCAACCAACTTTGGCTCAGGTCATGATCTCATGGCTCATGGGTTTGAGCACCGCACCAGGCTCTGTGCTGACAGCTTGGAGCCTGGAGGCTGCTTCAGATTCTGTGTCTCCCTCTCTTTCTCTGCCCCTCTCCTGCTCATGCTCTGCCTCTCAAAAATAAATAAACATTTAAAAAATATTTTAAAGAAACTTTAAGCATCATGGACATCTTTCTCCCTACATAGCTGAATCCACTTTCAACTCTGAGCCATTGCACATCTCCTGTCCCTAAGCTGTGGGGAAGTCTAGTGACCCCACTATTCAGTGACAAATGGGGTTTCAAGCACAGATCCCAGGATCCCCCAAACTGCAGCTCCTGTCCCTTCTCTCCACCTCCTTGACCTTGACCTCAGCCTTCTGGGCCTAAGGACCAGAGTACATTATTTGTTTTCTTTTGGACCTTTCCAATCTTCTCTGCCTTGTCCAGAAGCCCATATTCTGGCAATCTCTCACAGCTTGCAGGCAATTCTGGACCACTCATAACAAATATCCTCCTACATCTGCTCATCAAATTAACATTACATCTGTTTGCTTCATTTCCTGGTAGCCAACAGCTTACAGTGTGAGCTGCAGATCTGTACGGACTCAAAAGCCTAAGACTTAGGACAGGAGTAGCCCCCTTAAAAGAGACCATGGAGTCAAAGGTCTCTCGGAAGAGGCTTTTAAAGACCTCCTGAAGTGCAATTCTCCCCTGCTCGCCCAACCCCAATTTCTATGGGATGCACAAGGCAGTCAGGGATGTGGGTGGACATTTCTATTTTCTCTGGAGAAGTCATATTGGGAGTGGGAAACAGGGATGAGTGACAAAATTTTGATAGATGAAATATTTTCAGGCTTACAGATTATTCAAGGCAAACAGACTTTCCCCATAGTTCTTCAGAGACAAAGTCAATATCTCCATATTGCCTCTTCCTCTCTTTATGTCAAACCCATCTTTTCTCTTATACGTAGCCTCCCACTCACTCACATGTTGCATCCACAGGGGGCATATTTTTCAGATAAATAATGTAAATGTAGTAAGGCTTATGGGCCATCTGATAATATCTCAGTTTGCTAGTAGAGCTAAATTCAATATTATCCATTTATAAACTAATGAATGTACTAATTAACTCACTCAGTAAATAAGCATTGAGCAATGAGCAGTGACCATGTGCCAAGTGCTGCGCTGGGAAGTGGGGGTACACAATGAGCAAAGGGGACCCAGGCCCAACTGCCCTGGGTCTTGCATGGGGGTCAAGGGGATCAGGTAACAAATGAGTAAATATACAAGATAAATATAGTTTGTAATAAATGTGATAACTTAAAGGGGAGGTCTACTTTAGATTAGGTAGTTAGGAGAAGCCTCTAGATTTTTGAGCCAGGAATGGAGAATGAGGATAACCAGGCTTAAAATGAGCTGAGGTGGCAAAGTCTTCCAGGCAGAGGGTCAAGCAGGTGCAAAGGCCCTGAGGCAAGAGAAGGCTGGTGTGTGATGTGGAGGACACAGAGCAGTCCAGGTGAGCTGGCTGTCTCAGGGAAAGGAAAGGCTGAGCTCTGCAATTTCTTTCTTGTCTCCAGGCCTCTGAACACCCTTCTATTTTCAACACAATTCCCTTGAGTTGATTGAATGGATGGAATATTTATTAACCCAAGAGCGCCTGTACTTCAGATACTCCAGACTCCACTATCAACCTTTCCTGGCAAAAATCACAAAATTATGCTCACAGTGTCAGAAGCTTCCTTACAGCCAAAGTAAATTTTTCTAAACGTGAGAGGCCAAAGTTCATTGTTTGTACATTATTGGGTTCCATAAAGGACAAGGTAGAATCTGAATGGATGACAAACCCCCTTCAAGGAGTCATGTTCATGTTGGCAAATGACCTTGGACTTCAGATGGCCACAGGACAATGGTGATGCCACACACTGCATGAAGAGCCTATTTTTCTTTATTTTGTATCTCTTGAATCTTTCCTCATGCAACAAAGTGCGAGAGACACAAAGTTATAAAGGGGGATTCACCCATATAAGGCCTTGTATTTCAGATTAATGAGAGATCATTCATGGAAACTTCTGGCACACTTCCTGGCAAGTGCTTGACTAATGTTAGTTATTATGATAGGACAGAAAGGATAACCCCCCAGCTTAAACCCGAAGAGTTTATGTATTCAGGGGAAAAAGCCCTCTTACGTTTTATCCAAAGGAAATGTCCAACCATTTTGAGATGGAAACCACAACCTTCAGATTGTGCATAAATATACTTCCTTTCGAAGCCCAAAATGTCCCTGAATTTTCAAAAATAAGGCATTTAGGATGCCATCCCCACTGCCCTTGGCTTCTTCCCTCCCATTTGATTTCCTCCCATTCTCATAGATTAAGAGTTATTATTCCAATGGTTGAGTAAGATTTCTTTTTGACCCTGATTAGGTCACTCTGTCCCATCCTGGACCTTTTTCAACAAAAATCTCAACCTAATCCAGAGTGGAAAGTTTTCAGGCTTGAGGAACTGTTGCAGTGGAAGGAAAGACAGAGATCACAAGCCCAACTTCGGTGTCTGGCTCGGAGAAACACTGCTCTGCGGTGCCCTGATTTCTCTCTGATTTCATGCCTACAACTGTGGTGTGACAGGAACCAGCGTTAAACTTGCTCTCCTGCTGTGGCGAAATGTGTCAGCCGCTGTGGGGGGCCTCCGGAGACTTGGACTGGAGGCCTGCAGGTAGGATGTCAGGATTAGCTATTTAAGGAATCTGTGATTCCATTAGAAGTTGTTGTACCGCTAGACCCGTGAGCTCAGGAGCTCAAACAGGATTGAAGGTGTTACGGCTAACACCTGTGTTCATCGCCCGTTTGGGTGGGGAGATCAAGGGCTGGACAGGTGTCCCCTTATGCAGGCCAGAATTGTGTGGGGCTTTCCTTCAGGACGTCACATTGGGATTATTTCTGTACACATCCATCTCCCTCTTAAGTTCATTGGAGGAGGTGTCTCTACTTTGATGTCTCTAGAGTGTAGTACGTTGTGGTGAATAATTACATGTTGAATGCATGAATTTAGTTTTTTTTTTTTTATTCCCATATATTAGGGCCAGCTGGTTGCCTCACAGAGGACTCGGTTAGTAGCTTGGTAAGAGTGAACTCTTCGACCGCCCAATCACACAGATGTCCCTGTTTACTGTGACAAGAACATAGAATGTGTTCTCAGCAAAGCATGTTGGGAGATCGCAGATCCAGAAACGCATAAACCATCCATATCCCTGAACGTGACCCCTGGTAATCCAGTATTGCCTCCTGACACCTGTACTTCTCAGTATTTTTTTCACACCAGGATGTACCCAGAGAATGATAATATTTGTGCAGCAAAAGGAACAAACCATTAAGGCTGCTCAAGGCAAGGAGACTGGCCTGAGGCCTCCAGGTGCACCCGGCTGACTGCAGAGCTCTGCTAGGAAGCACCTGCAACCATCTGGCAAAGCCCGGGGCCTGGGACGCTCTGGACACCGGCACACCCTGCCACGCTTATTGCCAAAAGTAGCCTTTAGCCAACCATGACTCCTAAATTTAAAACCTGTGACCCAGGTACAATCTTTTCCTACACTGCCTGCACTATCTCGCTATATCTGCCCAGTTACATGATAATAATTACTTGACCACCAGCAAACGCACAAGTAGGATCAGTTCAGAACCAGCTGGGCACGGCTGGCCGGCTGGGCACTAAATGCAGGTTGCACACAAAAAATCCCTAAAGATATTCATACCAGTTTGTATACATACAGCACTTAGAGCTCCTAGAGGCTTTCAAGTATTGCACATTAATTTTTAAACTTTTTAAAAAATGTTTTTATTTATTTTTGAGACAGAGAGAGACAAGGAATGATCTGGGGAGGGTCAGAGAGAGTGAGAGAGACACAGAATCGGAAGCAGGCTCCAAGCTCTGAGCTGTCAGCACAGAGCCTGATACGAGGCTCGAACACACAAACATGAGATCATGACCTGAGCTGAAGTCGGAGGCCCAGACGACTGAGCCACCCAGACGCCCCTGCACGTTAATTGATAACAAGGTAGAGTTGACAAAAATAAACAAAAATCTCTGAATGAGATATATGTTTTCTTTTAAGTTTGTTTATTTATTTTGAGAGATAGAGACAGAGACAAGGAGGGAGAGATATTGAGTGGGGGAAGGGTAGAGAGAAAGAATCCCAAGCAGGTTCCACACTCAGCACAGAGCCCAACACAGCGCTCCATCCTACGACTGTGAGATCATGACCTGAGTCTAACCAACGGAGCCACCCAGGCACCCCTCTGAATAAAATCCATCTTAAGAAGTCTAATCACTAAGGCTCACGTCCCTTCCACTGTAGATCCCGTAGGTGTTCATTCAGAATCAGTTTACTCCTAGTTTACAAATAGCTTCCGCAAACTTGAATCTGACTTACCAATCACTAAAAGAAATAAGGAGGGAGAAGAGGGTATGAGAGATGACATATGACCACAGTGAGAAGTGACAGCGGCCAGCAAGAGAAGATATAAACACACAGAAATCTGAGACTATTAAGGAGCCAAATCTTTCCAGGTGCCCAAACTGATTTTTGAGGGCAAGGCTGTATTAACACAGAACTGTACAATCATTGATACTAATGAGAATTGACAACTCAGGTCAGGAAGAGGTTACATTCTTCCTACTCTGTTTAGTAATGTGTGCAAGAGGGGCTTCTGAGGGGCTCAGTCTGTTAAGCGTTCAACTTTGGCTCAGGTCATGATCTCATGGTCCATGAGTTCGAGCCCTGCATGTGGCTCTGTTCTGACAGCTCAGAGGCTGGAGCCTGCTTTGGATTCTATGTCTCCCTCTTTCTCTGCTCCTCCCCCTCTCATGCTCTGTCTCTCTTTCTCAAAAATAAATAAACATTTAAAATAATAATAATAATAGTAATAATGTGTGCAAGAAGGGCGCCTGGATGGCTCAGTCTGTTACGCATCTGACTCTTGATTTTGGCTCAGATCATGATCTCGTGGTTCATAAGGTTGAGCCTGATTCAGGCTCTGCACTGTTAGCACAGAACCTGCTTGGGATTCTCTCTCTCCCTCTCTCTTTGCCCCTCCCTTCCCTGCACAGGTGCTCTCTCTCTCAAAAAAAAAAGAATAAATAAATAAATAAGAAATAATTAAATAAAAGAATGTGTGCAAGAGTGCTATCTATTTTCGAGAGCTTTCCATTTAAAGTCTGAAAAATCATTGCTTGAAGATATAAATCCTCTACAGAAATGTCTGCTGTCAGCTCCTTTCCCAAGGGCTCCAGATAATCAAAAACTTACGGTATATGGTTTTAAATTTTGCTGGGTTTGTCAGAGCTTTATGTTCTGTGTCCTTTATTCTCATAGCCAGTATTGAAATGATTTCTATGGTATTTTTCTTTCTTTGTAGACACTCACTACCTTTAGTTGCTATTTATTTAAGTAGACTTTGATTAACTTTGAGTAGCCCTCAGCTAGATTTTTTTAAGTCTCCTCACCCCTGCTCTACAAAACGGAACCATAGCATCCCAGCCATTTGTAGCATCTGTTGGAAAGTTAGAAGCAATGTTCTGATCTTTGTCTCACGTAATTCAATACTTACCATAGAAACAATGGGCTTTTGTATGTCAATTAGCTTGAGCACACTTATCTGACTGACAAATTGTTTTTCTCTTTAAGAAAACTCAAGCGGGGCGCCTGGGTGGCTCAGTCGGTTATGCATCTGACTTCGGCTCAGGTCACGATCTCACAGTTCGTGGGTTCGAGCCCCGTGTCGGGCTCTGTGCTGACAGCTCGGAGCCTGGAGCCTGCTTTGGATTCTGTGTCTCCCTCTCTCCCTAACCCTCCCCTGCTCAAACTGTCTCTCTCTATCTCTCAAAAATAAATAAAAGACATTTTAAAAATTAAAAAAACAAAGAAAAGTCAAGATTCCCCAGGATTCTTCCTAAAGGGAAGTCTAATATTCACATCTTGGGCACTTGGGTGGCTCAGTCTGTTAAGCACCAAACTTCGGCCCAGGTGAGCCCTGCGTCAGATCCTTTGTCTCCCTCACTCTACTCTTCCTCCAGCCCCTCTCTGTGTCTCAAAAAGAAATAGATATTAAAAATTTTTAATTTTAAAACATAAAAAAATTAAAACAAAAAGTGATGTCTGAATATAGAGTTTTGTGGATGCCTCAAAATGTGTCAGATTCTAATCACAGATTCCAGTAGGAATTGGAGGTGGAGGAAACTCTCAGGCTTCCCCACTCTGGAAGAGATGTAGAGAAAGGAGGGAAACACTAATGGGCACCCACTACATGCCAGGCGCTGAGATTAACGTTAATTCTTACAACACGTCCATGCAGAAAGGATACAGATCCCAAGAAAACAGAGGTTAAGAGAGGGGACACATGAAGGGTGGCTCAGCTGGTTGAGTGTCTGAATTCGGCCCAGGTCATGATCTCACGGTTCATGGGTTCAAACCCCCCATCAGGCTTACTGCTGTCAGTGCTGAGCCCACTTCAGATCCTCTGTCCCCCTCTCTCTGCCACTCCCCTACTTGTGCTCTCTCAAAAATAAACAAAAAAATTTTTTTAAATACAAAAATACAAAAAAGGAGAAATGACAGGAGAGTCTGAGTGTCACGGCCAGCAGATGGAGGGAATCACCCCAATTCTGTGGCAGAAGCAGGAGCCCTCAGACCTGAGGAAGAGCCCCTTGGTTACCTCCAGTTACATAGAGTTTGAGCCTTTTTCATGACAGGAAAATGCAATTCAATGAAGGCATCTGATGCCAAAACACATGTAAGAGAACCATGTAGTGGTGGGCATAAGCGAAGTTCTTCTAGGACTTTCTATCCTGGGGCGTGTGTATCTGGCTTTCCCCCGGGAGTCTGGGCAGGAGGCAAAATAAAACCACATGAGGCTGTAGTTGTTACTGAGCAGAGCAGTGGGTCCCACCTTGGGGCTCAACCAGCAAGGGTATAGGGGTAACTGCAAGACCGGAGGCCCAGGGGGATCCTCTGGGGGTCCTTGATGAGCTTATTGCTGCCCCCTTAGAAAATTGTTGCCTGGTTAGGTTTCTATCCAGCTGTTTATCCACAAATATGAATAATGCCTGATTAGACAGTATTTGCTAAAATTTATCCCAACAAAAAACCCCCAATTATTCATAAAGATTTATACAAAACCTTTCAGTAATCTGTTCACCGACATAAGAAGCCCTCCCAGATGCAACCATCTTTCTCTTACTTCTCATTCAAGTGGTATGAAAGAAAGTCCATTTATTTTATATGCTGGTTGATACACAGGGTTGTAGCAAGTTCAAATTTCTCAGGCCATAAACTCAAGAGTGTCAAATACGGAGCATTCTTTGTTTTATCATCAGTGTCTTTGGGTTCCATCTTGAGCTTGATACTTCCTGGCGGTAGAAATGACTTGACTTGACAACTCAGAGTTTTGAGTCATTTTAGCTTTAAACTGAATCAGTTTGGAGCTTGCCCCGACTCCCCTTGGGGTCGGGGTGGAGACTGCATCTAAATCCAGGGGAGATCATGAAGAGGCAGGCACTGGAGGGCAGTGGGGGTGCTTTTGGCCTGGGTTTGTGCTCCATGTATTGCCTTGTCTTTAGCGCAATGACCTCGAGTCCCCTGTCACTCAGCCCCTTGAGAAAGCCCTGTGCCCAATCAGCCTGCAGGGACTACATTACCTCCATCCCCCTCCCCAGCTGTTCCAGGCTGTCACATCTCTCCTACATCACAGTGAAGCAAGAGACATCACAGGTGCCTACTGCCGCTCAGAGTCCCAGGGGAAATTCAGGACACAAACTCCCATACTCCGCGGCACTGCGCCTTGCAGACTGGGCCGGGGGCAGCAGAGGTGCAGCCCTCCGTCACTTCTCCTCTGCTATCCTCCTCCCTGGCACTCCTTCCTGTCCCCAGACGGACTTGACACTTAAGAGCCGAGCCCCTTGGCTTTTGTACCTTCAGGATCAAGCATTTTCCTCAAATCTGTTGGTAAGACAGAAACATTTGCTTTCAATAACCGGGAGCCAGACTCAGAGTACAAAAGCTCCTTCTCACAACCTACTATGTTTTTTTTAAGTTTATTTATTTTTAGAGAGAGGGAGAGCACAAGTGGGGTAGGAGCAGAGAGAGAAAGAGAGAATCTATCAGCATAGAGCCCAATGTGGGGCTTGATCTCAGGTACTGTGAGATCATGACCTGGGCCGAAAGATGCTGATGGGACCACCCAGGGGCCCCGTGACAATCTATTATTTCTGCTAAATGTTCAAAATGCTCTTGGGAAACCTCAAAGCTGAGAAGAGATATTCCAAGTTGTTTTGCTAGGTCTTCCTTCCTTGAAGCTGTAAATGCCAGGGTGCCTTAAAATATGACCCTCCCTAATCCCTTGGGGTAGAAAAGCAGCATTACCCCACAAACAATCCAGCAGAAGACGTCGTGTCCATGTCCCTGAGCCCCTGGCA
Source organism: Helogale parvula (assembly GCA_004023845.1). NCBI lineage: Eukaryota > Metazoa > Chordata > Mammalia > Carnivora > Herpestidae > Helogale > Helogale parvula. Next base: position 267,017 of record PJEM01000972.1, read on the forward strand.
TCAGAGCCACCAGGTGTGGACATCTCGGTTTTCCCCGCCCCCCATCAGGGTCTGGAACCCCAGCTCTGACTCCAGCTCCATTGGCCAGCGGTCCTCAGGGGTAGGGGGAGCATCCTTCCGCTTAGCATAGCATTGCTCCTGCCCCGAGAGCTCGTCCCCCCACCAGTATTGTCACCCAAGGTCACTAGCCCATCGTCACACGAAGCAGAGGGCTTGTGAGCCAGAGCGAGGAGCTAAAACTGAGCTGCAGTTTGGACTGAGATGCAAAAAAAAAAAAAAAAAAGTGTTCGTGCAGCTTTTCAAGAACCCAGATCGCACAGGATGCCAGGGCTGCAGCTGCTGCCGGCTCCCTCTACCCTCACGATAGAACTCCCGCTTTCGAAATGGGCACAGGGCTCTCAGGAATCCAGACTCTATTGCCCTTCCTCCCCTGCAGCCAGGTGTAACCAAGTAATTAAGTGCTGGTTAATGAGATGTCAGTGCAAATGTCATGTGGCGATTGTAGTAAAACCTCCTTAAAAGACAGTTGGCACTCACCCGTCACACCCTCCACCTGGGCTGAGGCCGTGAGAAGCTCCTGTACCATGGGGAGTCCTCCCCGGGGATGGGCAGTGTGGTCTACTGGAAGGAGCCTCGTTTTCCTCAAGGCTTTGTTGAGCGGCTGTAGTTGCACTAGGCTGCCTTCCTCCGGACTTTTCATGTGAAAGAATAAACCCTCCTGCGTTAGAGCCACTGCTCATTTGCATTGTCTGCCTTATGCCGTCAAGGCAATTTCTGATACGTCTACACTGTAACTGCATCCCACTTTGTTTGGGCTGGGGGAGAGGGTGGTCTGGGAGAGTGTCAGAGGGCAATCGGCAGCTGACTCGGGTAGTGATTTTCCTAAGTGATGACTTGGCAAGATTCAGGACTCGGGCTGGGGGCGGGAGGATTTGATTCTGCAGCTCTGGAACGTGGATTTGGTAGTGTCGCCTTTCCTCCCAGCGGGGACCTGGGTGGCTGTGATACAAAGGGTCTGTCTATTGTGCTTCAGGATGTCAAGTGCCCTTTTCCTGTGACTTGTGGGGATTTGCAGTGGTTGCCATAGAGACCAAGTGAATCCAAGTTCAACCACGAGAGCGAGGCCTTTTTATTTCAGAGAGACATATTTTGAAAAGGAAACCAGTATGCGAGATAGTTAGGTGACTCATCTTTCATTAGCGTGGCAAAGCACGCTGAAGCTTCCCTTCACGATCTTAGTGGATGTGATCCCAAGAAGCCCATGTTTGTGAGTGAATCATGAAATGATTAATTCAGTGCATTCTCCCTGCCCACCCAGCACCCGGCCTCAAAGAATTCTTTTCTTCCAGAATTTTAAGGAAGAAAAAATGAAGTTATCGATTTACCTTCTCCACCGTACCAAATAAATACATACTTTCTAGGCCTTTTTTTTTTTTTTAGTCCTTCTCACGCACTGGTTGAGCAGATTGTGATGGAAATAGTGTTGAAGACCCGGAGCCTACCCGAGGCTCTGCCCTCACTCAGCGATGTGGCTTTGGGTAAAATTGCTCTGGGTTTTGGCATCTCGATCTGCAGCATGAGGGGTAAGGTGTGTTGATATCTGAGATTCCTTCCAAACCTAAGAACCTGACATCCCCTTTGAAGTGGGCTCTCCTCTCAACCGTGACAAATACCTTAATCAGGTAGGTTCCTTAGTGTCTGTCTTCCCAACTAGAATGCAAGCTGATGTACTGAGTATGCACCTCAGGTTTATTTGATGAATGAATGAATGAATGAATGATGAATCTGGTTTCAAGATTAATTTACCTAAATGCTCTCGAGATTTTTAAAAATTTTCCTTAATCAGTCGACCTCCAAAAGTAACTGTCACTTCCCATCCGTTTCTATGGGCAGCAACTTTGCAACCAAGACCAGGAGCTACCTTTGCTTCCTACTGGCACCCCCAGCCATACTTTGTCCCTGGGTTGCAGACACCTTTGACAACCCTGGGAACTGGGACTTCTGTGTCTTGGTCTCTTCCTGAGACAAAATTATATCAATGAAAAAATAATTCCCAGGCTAGTCCTCAGTAGCATCCCGACTCAGGCTCAAAGATTTAAACATCTTTCTGCTGGCATTTTCAAAGCTCCTTTCTTCCCCAGTTACAGACACTGAGTCACTTGCATGAGTCTGAGCTCAAAAGAAAACAAAGGGATCTCAATTCCTTTCCAGCCATTTCTGGAGAATTCCAGAGAGGAAGGGAAACCATACTGCAGAGAAAGAAGGAAGCAGACAGCGGAGGCCAGAAGGGACTGGGTTGAATTCTGGGTCCCTGAGCAGGTGCTCTTGGGCTCCCCTGGGCTCCCCTCTCGACACGGTGTATTGCCCTGGAAATGTCTCCGCCTGCCCCCTACATGAACCTTCTGTCTGCAGTGTTCACAGAGTCTGGGAGACTGGAATGTGAGTTTTCTAGATATGTCATAAGGAAAAGTACACTTTCTTCCTGAGACCCTCTCCTCCCCTAGCCTACAGGGACCACCTGACCTCATGGCCATCACTTCTTCCTGGGCTCTGTCTGTCCTTCCTCAGAAAGGAGGGATGAGCTAATTTGTGCAGACCAGTAATTCCCTGTGCGCTATTTCATGTAAGTCTTACAGCATCTGTGGGAAGGGTCTCACTACAGTTGCCTTTCAGATGAGGAAGCAGGCTCAGAGAGATCCAGCTACGCTCCTGGGAAGTGGGAAGTGACAGGCTCCACAAGTGTGCCACGTCTCCAGAGTCAGCAGTCTTCATCCATCCTTCCAGACAATTCCAGAGCTGGCTGGCTGCCCACCATTGGGCACCCGAACTGAGCTCTCATTCTCTGTATTCACTGATATTTCCAGAGGTCGGTGAGCAGCAGTGGGTTGTCTTGTGCTTATCATTTTATGAAGTCAAGTTCAACCCAAGAACCTCTCTGTTCTAAGAAGATTAAAATAAAAAGCTACGAAAATAAAAAAAGAATCTCTCTCATTCTGATGATTGTTTAAATGGCCTAGTTAACACATTCATTTTTTTTCTTTTTTTGCTTCATTTTGCTTTTCACCATATAACACATTTTCATGATTCAAGATCAAAACCATATAAAAGGGCTTTCTCAGGGCTGTCTCACTTGTATTCCCATCTTTTCTACCCCAATCCCCTCCCCACATCTGTTGTAGGTGACTCAGTTTCTGGTTTACCCTTCCGGGGTTTTTTTCTGCCAAAGAACAGAACACATAAACATACATACATGCAGGAATGCATCAATAATATATGTGTATATTTATATTCTGATTTCCTCTGACTTCATACACAAATACAGCACATACATCACTGCTTTGCACCTATTTTCACTTAGCAATGTACCCTGGGGAACATTGTGTGTCTAAAGAAGTCTTTTTCATTCTTTGTATGTGGCTCTCAAGTACGCCATTGTGTTCGCATCCCTTACGCTGGTTTATTAACCAAAATCTCACTACTGGACATTTGCGCTTCCAGTTCTTTGCTATTACAGATAATTCTGCAATGTATGGCTTAGTGCAAACTGGCTTTGTATGAGTGGAGGTGTATTTTGGAGGCTTCTGAGAAGCAGAGTCAAAGGATAACTGCGTTTGTAATTTTGTTAGATATCGCTCTGCCCCCTCCATAGAGGCTGTCCCATTTTACATTCTCATCTACAACAGGTGACATGTCACATGCTCCAAGACCACTCAACTTGAATGTACTGTTCATTTTATTACCAATCCCAGAGGTGAGAAATATCTCAGTATAATTTTAATCCGAATTTCTTTTATTAGAAGTCTGGTTGAGAGGTGCCTGGGTGGCTCAGTCACTTGAGTGTCTGATTTCAGCTCGGTCATAATCTCATGGTTTGTGAGTTCGAGCCCTGTGTCTGGCTCTGTGCTGACAGCTCAGAGCCTGGAGCCTGCTTTGGATTCTGTGACTCCCTCTCTCTCTGACCTTCCCCTGCTCGTACTCTCTCTCTCTGTCTCTCAAAAATAAATTTAAGAAACATAAAAAAAAGAAGTCTGGTTGACTATTTTTTTCATGTGCTCTTTTCTTTTTTTTCCTATGAATTATCTGCTTGTACATGTTGCCCATTTTTGTATCCGTTTTTCTTTCGTTGCTGCTGATGATTTAAGAGCATTCCAACTCTTAGGAGCTCAGTCCATTATTAAATTGCAAATACTTCTCCCAGTTTGTCATTTGTCTTTTGAGTTTTGCCACACAAAGGATTGTATTTATATTTGGACAGGCTTGACAATCTTTTCCTTTATATCTTCTGAGTACTGAGTCACAGAAAGATTTTCCAACTGCTACACTGGAAAGTCACCCAAATTTTCTCAGAAAATAAATGGGTTTATGGTTTTCACTGATACCTCTAAAGTCACTTGGAGTTTTCTCTAGTATTTTATGTGATGTATAGATTCATTTATGTATTTTTTCAAAAGACTCTTCAGCTCTCCCAAGAACTTTTATTAAGATGGCAACTTTTCCCCAGATGTTTGAGATGCCACCTTTATCATATCATAAATGTGTCCCGTGTCCCTATCTGGACTCTAAATTCTGGTCTATTTGTCTTTCTATTCATTCTTATTATATTTTTTAAAAAAATTTTTTATTATTTTTTTAATTTATTTTTGAGAGACAGAGAGAGACAGCGCAAACAGGGGAGGGTCAGAAAGAGAGGGAGACACAGAATCTGAAGACAGGCTCCAGGCTCTGAGCTGTCAGCACAGAGCCCGACTCAGGGCTCGAACCCACCAACCATGAGATCATGACCTGAGCCAAAGTCAGAACCTTAACCAACTGAGCCACCCAGTCACCCCTTTACTACATTTTTAATGTGATGACAATAGTATCTACATTTGTAGGTGAAATGCTGTTCTTTACTAATTTCTCTCTTTGTTGTTGTCTCTTGGTATATACCCTGCTTTATTTTTAATGAAGTCAGATTTTGTGTATTTGACAGGCAATGAAGACACAACACACTTCAAATACCAATAGGGGGATGGGAAGTAGAGACTCTTGAGCCGCTCATTGTCCAAAGGAGAGAGGTACATGGCATGTCTTTCTTAGGGTTCTCTCTGCATGCTGATTATGAGGCTTTCCCCCAAAGCTTCCTTAGTTCTTCTGAAAGCTTTTATGTTGTGTCTTGAATTGACACAGATGACACACATTTGACCAGGACACACGTGCCTGTGCTTTTTCTGGATAATTTTCTGACTAAGTCCTTTTTACGATCACTCTGATCATACAGCATCATTTTGTATGTGTTAGTTTTGCAACTTGACTTCTGGCTTCAAACTGAACCAGTATCCAATGATGTCATCAGATCTGGTAGCAGAAGTCTGTTACTCTTACCCCAAGTGGCAGCTAACTTCTTTCAAATATTCTTTTTCTAACCAACTGAATTGTCCACCCTTTCCATATTCTTCCCATCTGGCTGGGCTGTATCCATGGGGATTGAAGTGATGTGGATTGAGGTCTGCATCATGTCTCCATCTTGTTCTATGGGCATAAAGTCATACTAACAATGCTCTTGAGTGCTGCTAAGCCAGTTCTCTTAACCACTAGAGCACCCCCCTCTCCTCTCCCATTTCTGTGCTTCATTCACTGCCTTACAATCCCACATTTTTACAGGGATTTGTGAAGAAAGTCCTCTTTTTCTTTTGCCCACCCACTTCCTCCAAAACCCTTCTCCTGGAGTTCCACAATTGTCCTGTTCATCCTTGTGATGGGTTGGCTTGTGTCCCCCAAAGGATGTGTTGAAGCCCTAACCTCTTGTCGCTCAGAAGGTGACCTTACTTGGAAATAGGGTCATTGCAGATGCAATTAGTTACGATGACATCATCCTGCTGTAAAATGCGCCTTTTGTCCAATATGACTGGTGTCCTTAAAGGAAGTGAGAGGAACACATAAGGAAATGGCCATGTGACACTGGAGGCACAGACGGAAGGGCATAGCCGAAAGAACAAAGAATGCCAAGGATTGCCAATGAACCACCAGAAGCTGGGACAAGGGGGGAAGGTGGCCGTTCCCTTCTTTGTGTGAAATGATGTTTATTATTTACATAAAGACTCAACATGGGCTCTTATGAAATGAGGTGTGGTTATAGGCCTAGGTTCCCACAGTGAATCTGGGTCAGCAGAATGTACCTTCAGTCTTGCCAATAGGTAATGGTGCTACTAGAAACAGCCCTCTTCTCTAGCCAGGTGTACTATTGGCTGTTTAATTTTTACCAGGAATTCTACTCACCTATCGTCCCATCTGTACCCAAAGCCCCACCTATCCTGGAGGCTCAGTTCAAGCTCCTCTTCCTCCATGGAGCCTATCTTGCCTGGACCAGAGCAAAGTGATCTCTGTCACCTCTGTATTCCTGTAACAGTCTCCGTGCTTCTCAAACATGTAGGGTGTATTCCCTGCGATCTCTTACCTGCTCTCTCCCTCATTTTAACCTGATAGGTACCTTAAAGGCAGCAATGAAGCCTCTACCCACGTGGTACAATGCCTTGCATCGTGTCCTGAAAATTAAGGAAACAGACAGAACAGCTCTGAAAGTAGATCATCAATTATAGATGAAATAGCACCCAATGGCCATGAGCAGGAATGTGAGTAAGAAGGGCTTGTATTGAAAAAGATGAAATCAAACAAAACTGCTTGGAAAGGAAACATCTAAAAGGATGGTTTTCACGATAGTGAATCTAGAAAGAGCCACTAACCAGAGAAAACAGACTAGCTGGTGATGATGGGTCTCTCTGTCTCCACTCAAATTTTGTTTTCATTTGGACTACTAGTGCCTTCTCTAGCTCCATGTTTATTGTTTTGATCAATTTTTATACTATTTTTTTTTGACAGAGAGATGGGGAGAGACAGAGCACAAGTCGGGGAGGGACAGAGCCAGAGGGAGACACAGGATCCGAAGCAGGCTCCAGGCTCTGAGCTGCAGATGCAGGGCTCGAACCCACGAGCTGTGAGACCATGACCTGAGCCAAAGTTGGACACTTAACCAACTGAGCCACCCAGACACCCCTATACTTTTATTTTTAAAAGTATCTTGAAATTATAAAAGTGTATTGCCAGAGAGGACTTTGAGATTTCCTTATCTATTTTGAGGCAGGAGAAAAACCTAGTATTTGGAGCCCATTGTGAATAGAAAGCCAAATCCTGTTTATTGGCTGTGAGATGTTGAATTACCTTAGTCATCTCTTTGAACTTTGATCTCTTAACTATAATAATGGGAGAATAAATGTCCGCCAGGAGTGTTACTGGGGAGATTAAAAGTATTGTGTGTATCAGTTGGGCATTTACACAAGGCACTCAGAAATGATAGCTTTTTCATATTAACCAGAAAACTCATCTTTGGGGTAAATTAGACCAACAGTGTTAAAACTGTTCCCTAGAGCCCTGCAAGTGTGAGGATGTGACCCTGTATCATCACATCACATCACATGGTGATGCTGGCAGTGGCTAAAGGCTGCCACTTGTTGGCAGAGTTCGGTTCCCCAGACTCTCCTCAAGCAGGGCAGCCCCCATTTCCGCCATTTTCTATGGTAAAGTTCCACGGACGATTGCCCCAGCAAGAGAAACTAAGAGTTCAAAAACATGTGCTCTCTTAGTGAAGGACAGTGCTTTTCACTAGATGTTTACCAAAGCACATCTGTCTTCGTTCCTGGAACGAAACAGTCACTCAGAACAAAGCCGGTATCAGGAGAAATACATGGGATTTCAATGGGTCATTTGGAAATCCTATGTTAGTTGGGGAAATGATTGTTCTCCTCCAGCAGAGGCTCAGCAAGTGAACTTGCTCCAAAAAAAAAAAAAGTATTGGATTAATGTCTAATAAATACCTAAAGTACACACATCATAATGTTTTGAAGGAAGAGATGAGGTAAGTGCTAGAAAACCTTTGCTATAAAAACATAGAGCATTATTATGATGTTCGTGCTGTTCCGTCATCTGTGTTTAATTTGTTCTCTCTTATCTTCACCACGCTCCCTGCAATCTGGAGATTAAACCAGAGCTGGAGGTCAAAGGTCATCCAAACAAAACTCAAATCCATAATGGCCAAATAATTCTGACTAATTAGAACAGTAATGTCTAGAAAAGATAGAATAGCAGGGAGGCTGTCTCGTGACTGTGAGGATAGTGACGCTACTGCAGCTGCTCTTCTACTGGTTACTGTTTAAAGATTAGTACCCCTTCCCTGGTACTGTGCTAAGTACTCAGATCTTCACAATACCTGGAGAAGAAGGTATCATTATCTCCACTTTACAGACAAGAAAACTGAGGCCCAGAGAGTTTAAGTAATTGCATGTTGTCACCTAGTTAGTAAGTGTCTCCTCGATAGTAAGTGGTGGACCATGAGCCTACCCTAGCTCACCTGACTCTAAGACGAAGCATCGTATAACTATGCTACTCTCATTGTTAGGAAGGTGATAATGGCTAATTCTTCTGACATTTCGGACTGGCAGTTTTCCACTAGAAAAATTAACATAATTCTGTCATTTCTTTCTGTTTTAGGGAAATGTAGAAATGTCTTACTGATGGAATAAAATATTTTTAGGCCTCTAAGTACAATCCAGATCAAAATGGCTGACAGAGCTTGTGCATTTGCCTACCTTTCCTCTCAAGTTCCTATCACAACGTCGACAAAGATATATAGGGGACGGTGATGTCCATTAGAATCCTGGACAGGAACAGAATGTCATCAGCAGAAATTTCAGGGATTTGGAGAAACGTCTGGGAGTCAGGAAGCAGACAGGACCATAGCAGTGTATCAATGGAGAGGGAGACACAAACCAAAACACACAAGTAAACAGATGTGACCATGATCCTTACCTCCAGAGTCTCCAAGTTTGCAGCCAGTGGGTAAAAAGGATGAATGTGGGTCTTGAGCAGTGAACAGGCTGGGTAACTGTACCACCAACAAACCACAGAGTGGCGAGTGGCGGAGCCACTCAGGCCTCCGCTCCCGGCTTCATGCACAGACTTGCCTGCTAACCGGAAGCTTGCCCGGGATGAATCTGCTCGCTTCCGCAGAACTATCTTCCACTTTCCAATTCCAAAAACTGCCTTCTAAGTAAGCACATCTATGAGTGAAATCCACTCCCTCCACCTATGTTAATCGGCTTAGGTCTTCGCTCACATACATAGCCAACAAAGGATCACTAGACATTTGAAGAAAATAAACAAGAGGCAAAGTAAAGACTATTTTGAACACAGGGTGGCCTCTGACGAAACAGACAAATGAAGTCTCGAGCGATACTTTGTTATCCTCAGAGTGATTTCAATGGCTCTTGCATCCTTAGGAAGTACTGGCTGCCATGGGGGCACAGGGGGGATCAATTAGAGAACAAGAAAGAATGATTAGAATCTCTCTCTCTGACCCTGCTCGTGCTGTCTCTCTCTCTCTCTCTCAAAAATAAAAAAAAAATAGAAAAAAAAAGAATGACTAGAAATTTCAAGTGATTATCGGAACTTTAAAAAAATTCAATAAAGGAGTTAAATTATGGAACGGAAGTAGTTGAAGACAAATTTAGGGACATAGTGAATAAAAGCAAAGCATATCTCCCGGAAGGCCAGAGAGAAGAGAAAAAGCCTGGCTAGTCTAAGAGAAAAATTAAGTCAATATGAACTTCAACATAAATTCAAAAGCCACGATGTTTGTCAAAAAAGCAGTTCTAAAAAAGTGGTTGTTCATGGAGGTGTTCGCTTTGGTATAAATCACTGAGTTGTACACTTAGGATCTGTGCCTTTTGGTGTATGTGTTATACTTATTTTTTTAAATTTTTTTATAATAGTTTATTGTCAAATTAGTTTCCATATAACACCCAGTGCTTCTCCCCCCAAGTGCCCCCCACCATGACCATCACCCCCCCCACTTCAGTCCATGGTTCGTCTCCAGTATTCAGTAGTCTCCCTTGATCTGTGTCCCTCACTCTTCCCCGCTCTCTTTCCTCCATCCTCTCCCCATGGTCCCCTGCCAGGTCTCTCCTGTTAGACCTATGAATGCAAACATATGGTATCTGTCCTTCTCTGCCTGACTTATTTCGCTTAGCAAGACACCCTCAAGGTCCATCCACTTTCCTACAAATGGCCATATATCATTCTTTCTCGTTGCCATGTAGTACTCCATTGTGTATATATACCACATCTTCTTGATCCACTCATCAGGTGATGGACATTTAGGTTCTTTCCATGATTTGGCTATTGTAGAAAGTGCCGCTATGAACATTGGGGTACATGTGCTCCTATGCCTCAGCACTTCTTTATCCCTTGGGTAAATCCCTAGCAGTGCTATTGCTGGGTCATAGGGGAGTTCTACCCATAGTTTTTTGAGGAACCTCCACACTGTTTTCCAGAGCGGCTGCACCAGTTTACATTGCCACTAACAGTGTAGGAGGGTGCCTGTCTCTCCACACCCTCGCCAGTATCTATAGTCTTTTGATTTGCTCATTTTAGCTACTCTGACTGGTGTGAGGTGGTATCTCAGTGTGGTTTTGATTTGAATTTCCCTGATGATGAGTGACACTGAGCATTGTTTCACGTACCTGTTGGCCATAGGTGTTATACTTAAAAAGACACTTTTAAAAAACTTTAATAAAAGAGAACAACTGGAGAGCCTTTTGAACGTCCCAAAAAACCTGAGCAAATATTACTTTCCTAATTTAAAAAGGAATCCAAAACACAAAACCTCATCAAATCAGTATCATTTAGCAATATTACGACACGCACTCAAAATCATCAAAACTATTCTTTGGTTGAAGTCGCCTTTAATAAAATCATTATTTAAAAGATTCATTATGATAAACACTCAGAAGACACAAAAAGTCAAGTGAATAAATGAATCATTTACCAAAGTATGGCTGCTTTGCATAAACTCATTAACAAGAAATAGTAAAAAGCATAAGAGTATCTAGAAATTTGCTGAAACATTTATTATAAAACAGAGTGGCATGTATACAAGTTTTACTAAAATATGTTCTTTCATTGTCATTCTATCTACAATGAATGTTCTTTCTCCAAATTAAACCATTTAGAAACTATGAAAGGAGAAATTTAGGAAAATACCATTTAACAGAATTAACTTCAGTCAGCAGACACATCCTGGCAGGAGAAATGTTGGAAATGCAGCAGACAAGTTCTGCGGATCACAGTGGAAACCACGTCAACTTTTTACTTATTTGTTTATTTATTTATTTTTATGTTTGTTTATTTTTGAAAGAGAAAACAGTTTTTTTCAAAAACTGGAATTAATTTTTGGTCTTTGTTATTTAATGTAAATAATAGTTGGTAGCAAAATTAACGGACAATAAACAAATTTTCTTAAGCATGAAACAGGAAATTGAAAAACAGAAATAGGGCATTAGAACTATATTTCTAAAACCAAGAATATCTTTTCTCCAATTCTAGCTTCTGAAAGCACCAATATAGTGATTGATTCATATAGAAAAACAATATTGCAGTTTCTTATAAATAGTCTTTTAACAACAAACACTAAACAAAAACAAGGTTCTCCCTCTTTTCACAACTTAGTCCCCGGTGGAATGGACTCCATAATAGTGTCAGGAGACCCAAAAGGTTAAATCAACATTTGCTCAATGGGGCAATCCTGTAGCTGCCCATGGAGGAATTCTTGGCTAGATGCAAAGTCAAGAGGTCAAAGCAATTGACCAGCAATGAAGGAGGATAAACTTGGGCAGGTCTGTCTTTCCCTTCCCAGGGTCCAGGTTAAAAACATAAAAGATCTGGACTCTGAACCTCTCTATTCATGTGTCATGCTGGAGAAGGGAATAGAGAAAGTCTCTGAATTCAGCCTTGGTTATGTTATAGAGTTAAGGTAAGCCTGGGACATGTTTTTCAGAGCAACAATGCCACAAAAGCATCAGAAACGTATGACTCATAATTTTAGGTAATAAAACCTTAAGGCAACTAACTCAAGGTTCAGCACGTTCTATCTTACTTGGTTCTCAAAGTTCTGGAAGCCATACTTGTAGTCCCCCTCTGCTCAGGGGAAAGAATAGCTTTGGGACCTCTGGTTTCATCTCTTGGGGACCTCACTGCCCCCTTACTTTAAGCAAGCCAAGAACAATAAGAATGATGAGTTTTCTTCCTTTTCCCTCCATAGCTCTACTTTTTGGTTCTCAGGGTACATAGAGGGAGAGAAATAAAGAGGGCTAGTATCTGTTGAGCAAGCCCTTGACTGTTTAGCTCTGCCAGTGAGCTGATTGGTCAGTGCCCCTGCTTGTTACATATTTGTCAATATCACTCCTATGAACACACAACCTTTTACAGAGGCCACTCTCCTCTGCCTTCTGTTCTTGAGTAGCTGTGACATAAAACTGTTTGCAAAGAACAAAGAAAAAAATACAGAAAGACTTTACTAAATATTTGAACTGGAAAATACCTAGTTTTCTAAAGCGTGAATCCAATCAGAATTGTAGCTCATGGGACAGGTAGGAACTACCTATAACACAATAACACCCATGGCTGAGGCACCCAGTGGTGGCTCTCAATCTGGACTGCACATTGGATGATCCGGGAACTGAGCAGCGGAGAGGGCGGTGCTGGGCGGAGCCTGGGGCAACAGGATTTCCAAAACCTTCAAAGGTGGGTGATTCTATAAGCAGTCAAGGCAGAGGACCACTCTCAGGAGATTCTGGGGAGGAGTGAAGATTGAGGATTCTTGGAGGTAGAAAGAAACGTCTGGTAGGAGAAATCTCCAATATGTAGATAGCAATAACTTAGGGACAAAGGCTGGTGACATAGACATGGGTGCCTTTTTAACAATTACATTCTGGTAGGTGATTAGGGATGTGTTCAAAAGCAGCAGAGGAAGCCCAAGGCAAGCAAAGGTAAAGCTTTGCAGCACAGGATTGGACTATCAGTGCTTAGAGAAAGTAATCGAAGGATGGTATTTTTACATTTCTACCACAGAGCATGGCAGAAAATCTGAGATTTCAGGACCAAAAACTAGAACGTCCACAAAAAAATGGTTATAGAGAGGATCTTTGTTATAGGTTAGGTTGTGTGTCTTCCCACCCCCAAAATCTATACATTGAAGTCCTAACCATTAGTAGCTCAGAAAGCAACTCTATTTGGAAATAGGGTCATTGAAGATATAACTAGTTGAGTTAGGATGGGGTCGTACTGATGTAAAACGTGTCCTTAATGCAATATCTGGTATATAAAAAGGGGAACTTTGGACATAGCAATGGGAGAATGTTTTGAGACTATGAAGGTGGAAACCAGGGTGATTTGTCTATTAACCAAAGAACGCCAAAGATGGCCAGTAAACCAGCGGAAGCTAGGGGAGAAACCCAGAAAAGATCCTTCCCTAACTGACTCCTAGATTTCAGACCTCTATTCTCCAGAACTGTGAGATGACAAATGTCTGTTGTTTAAGCCACTCTGTGATACTTTATTATAGCAGCCCTAGGAAATTAATACACTCTCCAAAGACCCTCCTCCCTATTACAAAGAGGCAAAACAAAAACAAAAACAAAAAACCTCTTTCAAAGATCTTTAGTCCATCCTAGCCCTAAGCTGAATTTCATGGTCACTAATCCGTTGTAGTATTCACTGAGCATTTACTGAGCAGCCACACAGGGCTCAGAACTCATGGACACCTGAGGAGCAGTAGAACCTTGAAGATCCAGTCATTAGTCCAAGAATGGAGACAGTGCAGGGACATGGTGCCATTTTATATTATGCCTACAGCTCTTTGCATTTCAGATTTTATATCTATAGGTACAAGTATGCATAATATATTTCTTCCTCCTGTATTATCAAGTTGAAAGATGTGTTAGACTCTAAGATTTGGGGACAGGAGATGTTTCAAGAACAAGACCTGTATGAAAGCCACGAGAGCAAGACTTGGGCCAAAGGAGAAGTCAAACATCAATATAGCCTCAGCCTGTCCTATGGGGAGCCTGGCAACTGGGATGACCCTTCAGAGCTGTCCTGAATTGAGGCGAGGGGGCAGGCCTTTGCACTTCTAGACTGACCACTCATTAAATAACTTGCTTTCTTTAGATAAAGGTGATCCCAGGGAAGGACTCACCTTGCTCCGCATACCCAGCCAACTGGAAGAATAAATTCCTCCATCCTGAAGGGCTTTCTGGAACCACAGTATTCACTTCAAAGGACATCTGTTTCTGGATGAAAAATAAGAATCTATTAGCCAATATTTATTGGGCACCAATGAAATGAGTGGACAAAAGGGAGCTAAACAAGCTACCTGAACTATCTTCCCAGGAGGCCACACACACAGAGGTAGGCAGAGCTTGAGGTAGAAAAACCAGAATGGAAAACGTAGGTTAACCCTAAGGAAAGTGGTGCAAGATCAAATAGACAAAGGGTAGGCATTGGGTCAGTTAGCTCTTATATTTCACAGAAGGAAGAGGTGAACTGTTTTGTCTCTTGGTAGGCAAATGGCCCTGGGCACAGTTGTGCAATAGACAATGTGAGGCCATCTCGCTTTTTGGGTACATCCACCCAAGCACATGATCCTGGACAACACATATCATTCAGTTCTGCTCAATTATCTCCGGCTTCTCCTGAAGGTAATGCCCCAGAGCCTTGGCAGATTTCTGCCTGGCTTGCAGCAGCTTCTCCCAGGTGGAACAAACCCCAGTCCTGAAAATGACCCACACAGAGCTGTTGGTGACTCTGCCCCTGATCTACAACCAGAGGAGATAGCACCCTGCTTCCTATTTCCATGGAAACTCACCACTCCTACATCAATCTAGCCTCTCCTGCCTGCCTGCATTGGTTCCCTAGTATTGCCTTAAATGACCACAACCTCACAGCTCCACACAATGGAAAAGTGTTCCCTCATAGTTCAGGAAGCTGGAAAGTGTGAAATCAAAGTATCAGCAGGGCCATCCTCTCTCTGAAGGCTCAAGGGAGAATCTGGTCTATGCCTTTCTCTTAGCCTCTGGTATTGCTGATCATTCTTGACATCCTTTGGCTTATACACACATCTCTCCAGGCTCTGCCTCTATCAGCATCTGGTATCCTCCCTGTGTACCTGTGTGTCTCTTCTCTTTTTATACAGACACAGTCATATTAGATTAGGACCCACACTCCCGTATGACCTCATCTTAACTTGATTACATCTGCATTCCCAAATAAGGTGACATTCACAGGTACTTGGATTGTATAATCAGAGTAACTTCAGCTCAGGTAAGAGGGGGCAAGATGAGCCAAAGTAAGTCAATGAGAAAGGTATTTTGAGGTCTCTGGGTCCTTAGTGGGGTCCCTCAAATGGAAGGTATCAACTTCACCTACTTTGGGCAAACTCCATTCATTACCTCCATTGGTCAAACAGAGCATAAGATTTGATCATGATCGGGACCTATTATTTCCAACCTACAAGCCTCATCCTCACTGACCCTGTCACAGAGATAGCAAGCACAGTGGTCCAGAGGAGACTGGTCAGAGGGGCCAGGGCAAAAAACCCTTTCCAGCCAAGCTGGATGATGAACCTGTCCACGGAGGCCACCATGCTGATTGAGGATCTTCTCTTATTCCTAGCAGTGTGACTTTAAGGCTGCTGTATTTTCATTATGTTCTTAAATAGAAATGATGATGATCCACTGCGGAACTCCAGCCAGCCATGTGTTGATACGTATCCCGGTGAAGCTGGCACCAGAGGTTGATGAGAGGGGGCTGTTCATTTCAGGAAAGGGAAAAGTACTCACATTTACATTTTGTTGTGAGAAGGCAGCGAGAAAAAAAATAGAGGTGATTTTTTTTAAGTCCTCTGATTTCACATGTAATTTTAGGTCTACTTAACTGCTTCCTGAAAAAGGCGTTGAAAGGATAAAAAAAAAAAAAAAGAAGGGCTCTATCCAAAAGCTCAGCAATGAGTGTAAATTCTGAGACTTAGTCCATCAGCCCTATCAGATCCCATACATGGTGAGGTGACTCCCAATAACGATGAGGTTCATGACTGTCTTGGAAAAAAAATTAAAGAAAAAGCTCATGGAGAGACACATAGCAGCTAGGCAAGCTGGAAACTGTTTCTGTTCAGAAACATTTCACAGGTTAGACTTGGAGTCTACTTCCTTCTTCCCTAAAATGGAGATGATCAGTCTTTCCCAGGAGCCCTGGAGTGTAATGGCCCAACCATATACTGCCAAGACCCTGGACAAGGAAATTACTTAACATCTCAGAACCTCAGTTCCCTTATCTGCTAAATAAAATCGTAATAATAGTTATTCTCATAGATTGCTGTAGGAATGAATGAATGCTGTAGGAATGAAATGTGGTCCAGTATGTTAAATGTCTGCTATATACCAGATGCCAGATATACAGTTTCCTGTTCCTGATAAGCAGAAGACAAATCGCCTCTGAGTTAGCAATGTTTGCATCTGTTGGGTCTTTAGTCTGGCTCATAGACACTTCTACTACCTGGGCATGCTTCACCTACTGCAATAAACCCGGGCATTGTGCACTGAAGATTGCCCAGTGGGATCAGTTGACTCCACAAATAAACATATGGGCATTAGCATTCTCTTGATCCTTAGTTATGGATAAAAAAAAATGTAGCCCCATTTCAGAACACTTGACCCCATTCCAAGGCTCACTGAAGTGTAGCATGATATGGTAGGAGCAATATGGTTCAATGTCAGTAAATAGAAATATAAATGAAGTAAACAAATGAAGGAAGAGAAAAATCACTCCTTTTGCTATTGCTTTTTGTTTGGTGTCACAATTTAAACTTTCTCATTGAGGACCATCTGACGCTGGTGACTCAAGGTAGGGGAGGAACTCAGAGAGTTAGCTCCAAGAAGACATAGAACAGGCAGCTTTATCCCCAGTGAGGCATTGTCTACAGAAATAGTAACTGCAACTTAGTGTTTCTCAGAGAAATTTGGTCTTATGTCAGAAGAAAGCTGAAGAGGGGCGCCTGAGTGGCTTAGTCAGCTGAGTGTCTGGCTTCGGCTCAGGTCATGATCTCGTGGTTCGTGGGTTCGAGCCTTGCGTCAGACTCTGTGCTGACCGCTGTCTTCAGATTCTGTGTCTCCCTCTCTCTCTACCCTCAGCTGCTCATGCTGTCTCTCTTTCAAAAATAAATAAAACATTTAAAAAATTAAAAAAAAAAGAAAGCCGAAGAGGAGATTTGTATTGATTGGGAGGCTGGCACTGACAATTTGGGGAGCATTCTTTAATTGTCAAGGTTTGGAATTACCCAGAAAGGCCTTATTTCTCACTAACTAAAAAGGACACATTCCACAGCCTGGTTTTGAAGGCTCTCTAATCTTATATTTTTTAAGTTTATTTATTTATTTTGAGAGAGACAGAGACAGCATGAGTCAGGGAGGGGCAGAGAATGAGAAGAGAGAATTCCAGGCAGGCTCCATGCCGTCAGCAGAGTCCAATGCGGGGCTGGAACCCACGAAGCCTCGAGATCATAACCTGAGCCTAAACTAACAATTGGACAATTAACCAACTGAGCCACCAGTGCCGTTGAAGGTTCTTTACCCTTTTATCACAAAGAAGACAGGACATCTGTGGCAGGGCCAGAACTTCTGCAAGAAACTAACCTGACAGCTTCCTGTTCCTTTTGGGACTCTGGGGTGACGGTCTTGGTTCCCATAGACTATCCTGCTCTGCCAACCCTTTCTTATGCCCACACCTACAGAGACTGTAACCCTTTTCTTGCTCCAAATTGTTCACTTGGAGCAGTGGCTCTCAACCCACGAATCACTTTGGAAACTTAAATAAAAATCCTGACGCCCAGGCTGCACACCAGACAACTTAAATCAGAGTCTGCAGGTGGGATTCACATGGGTATTTTTTTAAGCTCAGTTTATTCTACCATGCAGCCAGGGTTGAGATCCACTGACTTAAGGAAAGAGTGAATTGGTGCATAACAGTGTGATAAATGATAAATTGCAGGGAGGAGCCAGCCTGTCTGGGCTCAGAGATCATCACTTGTCACATCAGAGAGCACAGGAGTCTTTTTGCTTCTCCAGAATTCCTAAAATGTTATAAGGCAAGAACATCTGAGGTGGGCACCTAGAGGCTCTATGCGTCTGCTCGGGCTGCCATAATGAAATACCATGCACGAGGTGGGTTATATGGCGGATCTTTATTTCATCACAGTCGGGGAAGCTGGAAGTCCGAGATCAAAATGCCCTCGTGTCCACTTTCTGGCAAAAGCTCTCTTCCTGATGACAGATGGTGAGCTTCTTGCCATGTCTTCATGTGAGGTAGTAGAAAATATAAATTGCTCTCTGCCCTCTGTTTCTGGCACAGAGCTTCTGAAACCTTTGTGATTGCCTAAGCGATGAGAACACGAGGAGAATCTATAGTTCCAATATTTGCCTTTGGCCACAGTTATTGACCCAGGGCTCCTAAAGCCTTTGTCATTTCTTGAATGATAAGAGCACTCGAAGCATGTTTTGTTCTATTGAAGTGGCCTTGGGTGGCCTCCTAGGTGGTTCCCAGGTGGGAACTGGTCAACAGAAAGACGAAGCCATGACTAGAGTCCTGGATTTCAACCCCACACCCCATCCTCCAGAGAGGGGAGAGGGGCTGGGAGTGGAGTTAATAATTGATCATGCATACATGAGGAAGCCTCAGGGGAAAAAAATCCAAGAGTACAAGGTTCAGAGAGATTTCAGGTGAACGAACATATCCACATTGGGAGGTGGCGTATCCTGACTGTAGCCTGAGCCCGGGACCCTCCCAGGCCTTGTCCTTTGTATCTCTTCATCTGTGTCCTTTATCGTAGCCTTTAATAAACTGGCAATTGTAAGTAAGTGCTTCCTGAGTTCTTGTGAGCCTCAAATTAATTAAAACTGAGGAGGGAGCTCATAGGAACCTCCAATTTGTAGCCAAATGGAACAGAAGTTGTGAGGAACCTGGGGACCAACTCCTTGCAACTGGCATCTTAGGTAGGATGGAATGATCTTATGGGAATGAGCCCTTAGACTGTGGGATCTGACACTACCTCCAGGTAGAGAGTATCAGAGTTGAGTTAAATTGTAGGATGCTCAGCTGGTATTGTAGAGAATTGCTTGGTGTGGGGAAAACCTCTACACGTTTGGTGACCAAAGCACTGTGTGAGCATTCCATAGAAAAGCAAAGGAGATCTGCTGGTGGAAAATTGAGTTTTCCCTTTACATCTGAATGGCCTTTCCTCTGTGCTCACGCTGGGGCCGAGGGCCGTGGAGGGTGGGGGAGTAGCTCTCTGTTTCTCTTCTTGTGAAAACACTAATTCTGTTGCATCAGAGTCCCATCCTTATGACTCATTTCACCTTAATTACTCCCTCAGAGGCTCCACCTATAAGGGGTCAAGGCTTCAACATATGTGTTTGTACACATTTCACCCATAACAGTGGCCACGGCCCTCACAGACTCTCTAGCAAAAACAGATTGCTCAGGGGTCATATGTCCTTGCTACTCAGGGTGTGGTTCACAGACCAGCAGACAAGTGTCCCCTGAAAGCTTGTTGGAAATGCAGAACATTGGATCTCAATCCGGCCAGACCCACTGAACACTGTGTTGTAACAAGATCTCCATGTGATTGGTGTGTACATTAGTGCTTCTGTGATGAATTTTCCTCACTTCCAGCAACATCGCTAATTCTTAGATATTTTAGCAGATTAGTTTGCAAACTAGCTCATCACACGTCCCCCATACCTGGTTCCTGGATCTCAGGGAAGAGCCAAACTTGCTTCCCTTGTGGTTCACGAGGGATGAACCTCCCGGCTGTGGAGTTGAGGAGTCAAGATGAAAAGTCCAGAGTGACTATATTCCCACCAATTCAATCCTCCTGTTCCTCAGCATTTTCCCATCCTCCTGTTTCATAGCTACCAAGGATTTTTCCTAAGAAAAAGAGGCAAGATCACTTTTGAGCCAGCAGCAATAAGCACTCGTGAGAAGCCTTACCCAACCTTTCGGTTCATTCCCACTGGTTGAGCAAGAGTCTGGTGCTCAGAGATTTCCCTGGGGCCCCAGAGGACCTAAAAAGGGAAGTGTGGAGATGAGGGTTGGGCTGGCAAGTTCACAGGGCTACGAGCTCGTGATGAAACTGTGGTGAGTGAGGGCAGCTAGCCCTGATCCTGACCCCCAGGCTAACGCTTTAAAAAAAAAAAATCAGGGTGGGGATGCCTGAGTAGCTCAGTCGGTGAAGTGCCTGACTCTTGATTTTGGCTTAGGTCATGATCTCATGCTACATAGGATTGAGCTCTGAGTCAGGCTCTGTGCTGAGCCTGGAGCCTGCTTAGGATTCTCTCTCCCTCTCTCTGCTCCTCCCCTGCTCTCACACATGTATGCTTTCTCTCTCTCTCTCTCTCTCTCTCTCTCTCTCTCTCTCTCTCTCTCTCTCTCTCTCACACACACACACACACACACACACACAAAATAAATAAATATTTAAAAAGTTCAGGGAATATGTGAGCAATAGAACAGGGCTGCAGTGCCCTCCATTTGTCTAGTCACAACTGTCGCTCCAGGAAAGGTGTCAAGCAGATTACATCTCTTTAGGAATTTAGTTTTCTTGTCGGTAATGAAAGCCCAAAGGATGGGCAGTGAACCCTCATGTGACATGGGAGATACTCCAGGAAGACCCACTGCATGTCAAAACTCTCCCGTCTGGCACGGAAGCCACCAGAGGGGCTTTTCTCTTTGTTTCTTGAGATTTGAAAGCCTGGCGAAAGATGAATACCTTAGGTAAATAAAAATTTTAGGCTGTTTGTTTCTTCTGCAACGGGAGAAAACATCATCTCAGATGTCTAGAAAGAAGGTCTGGTTGGAACGCAGACATCAAGGATGAGATTCACCTGCTGTGGAGTGAACTTGCCTGCAGCACATCTGACCCAGGGGTCTGCTCATGGCTTCTCACAGAGTCCTCCACCCAGAGTTCTGGAGAATGAAGGAAGCTCTCTCCCTCTCTTTCCCTCTCTTTCCCTCTCTCTCTCTCTCTCTCCCTCCAGAGTCCTGTGTGTCTCATGGGGACTCAATATCAATCTCAGTTTGTTCCAAACTGTCCAGACTTTTTAGAGCTCTCTATGCCCCCACTCCACCTTCCCCATACCCACAGATGGCTCTAAGTTAGTCACATGGGGTTGGTGGAGGGAGGAGAGCAGTGGTGGAGACGGCCCGCCTTACAGGGCAAATTATATTCTATAGACACACACACAGGATTTTATCTAGATTATAATAAATTGCATAAAGGGCAGCCTCAAAGGAAAAAGATTTTCACAGAGATTCAGTAGGCAAACAGAAGGGGATGTTTTTGAGGGTGGGAAGGGCTATCCCGTTACACGGCCTTTGTGGCATGGTGACCCCATTGTTGAGAAAGAGGGAGAGTTCCCATGTGAGACTTACTTCTGTCTCTTAAGTAAAAGAAGTGTAGGGTGATAAATAGAAGTATTGGGACAACACCATCATCTTGGATTTTATCAGAAACAACAAAAAAAGGGAGAATATTTTAAAATGTTTATTTATTTTGAAGGGGGAGGTAGAGAGCAAACATGAGCAGGGGATTGTCCGGGGGAGGGCGAGGACAGAAGATATGAAGCAGATTCTGTGCTGATGGCAGAGCGCCAAAGCAGAGCTTGAACTCACAAACTCTGAGATCATGACCTGAGCCAAAGTTGGATGTTCAACCAACTGAGCCACACAGGTGTCCCAAAAAAGGGAACATTGAATTTTGTTTAGAGAAACACTGGGTCTGATCAACAGCTTCAGAAGAGGAAGTTCCAAAAAGCTGGGATCCCAGGGATACACCAAGAAGGACAATGTGGACATTTCAGCCATCATCAGGAGGGAGAAAGAAGGAAGGGTGGGGTGCACTACTTGGCACATAAGGTGCAACACCAACGACTAACAGAAAGGAAACAGAATTACCCCATCTATTCAGTTTCTGTTTTCTCTATCAAATGAAGTGAAATTCAAAGAAAAGATAAGATGAGCACTAAGGGGAAAAAACGGCAAGATAGTAGGAAACTATTCGGCTGCCTTAAAACAGGTGAGTTTTTCACATTTGTGTGTCCAATTAGTCCAGCAGCAAGTGCACTGCCCCATGGGTCTTTTCTGTATGGGTCCTACATGGGTCCCCCTTTCCTGCATGCGTCCAGGTAAAGGAGGACCAAAGAGGCATTTTTGTACCAGATCTGGAAGGTAAGGGGAGGCAGCAGTCACATTGTTTTCACTCTGAAGGTGGGCTCACGCCTCTCACAGTGGCTGCCACTTGTCCCTAGTCTGTTGGCTCACTCTGGTGGCCTTGAAAAAGTAGCAAGGCTTTCTTCCAGCTCTCAAGCCCTCAGCCAAGGAGCCAGGCTCCAGACCTGGACACAGTGAGAGGCAGAAGCAGGTTCCAGGCTGTCCTGTCTCCTGTTCTGAATCCACCTTATCCTCCTGGTCTGCTGTCCAGCAGAAATCAAACTCTGGTACCAGATACAAGACAACAGTACACGAAGGCTTCAATGAACCCCTTATTCTGGATCCCTTCAATGGTTCTGTTCCTATTGGAACCCCAACTGATTATTACCCAAGAACCTGAGAAAGTTGCAAATGTCATTATGAACTTTGTGTTGATTATATTGAAGGAATCAACTCAGAACAGAAGGGATGGTGTGTGGGGGGCGCCTAGGTGGCTCAGTGGGTTAAGTGTCTGGCTTCGGCTCAGGTCATGATCTCACAGTTTGTGGGTTCGAGCCCCATGTCAGACTCTGCGCTGACAGCTAGCTCAGAGCCTGGAGCCTGCTTCAGATTCTGTATCCCTGCTCGCACTGTCTCTCTCTAGCTCTCAAAAATAAATAAAAAACATTAAAAATTTTTAACAAAGGATGGTGTGTGTACTACTTTCCTGAAGGGGAAGTAGTTTCAGAAAACTACTTAATTTCCTATTAGTCCTCCAGAATTCTAGAATGTTTTTTTAATGTATGGATTATAAACAATTAAGGGATTAAATCAACATGATGATCATTAGACACATGCATGGGTTTATTAAAAATAATTTTGTCTAACTAATTGCATTTGATTTTGAATAAGATTGCTAGGATGGTACACTAGAGGAACTGACCAGTTATGATAACCTGAATACCTACCAGGAAATTAACAAAATTTGTCTTGAGTTCTCCAGAAGAAATTTAGACTGGATTTCAGCGAGGTGAAATTTGAAGCTTGACATGAGATGAAACTGCCCAACTCAACATCTATTATTGCTTCCTTCCTTAGTAATAGAAACTCAATGTATTCAAGACTTCCTAAAAAGAAAGGGTCCCTTTTGCCTCTGTCTTTATTGTCTAGACTGGGGATGTAATGGCTGGAGCTCCAGCAAATATCTTGAACCATTAGGTAATATAAAGCCTAGAAGCTTCCTATGAAAGAACTGAAAGAAAGAAATCCCTGGGTTTTGATGCCTTTGATGTCTTTTAGCGTTGCCATACCAACTCTGTACTGCCTACACTCAAGTTTACATTAAATGAGAAACAGCACTCATGAAACAGACTCTACCCTCCCCCACTTCAACTCGACCTCTAATCCTGGAGGAGCCAGCTCTTGGCCCCTCCTCTGAAGGTGCAGACTGAGCTGGAGGGAAGGGAGAATCTTATTTTCAATGTAAGACTGAAGCTTCGATCTTGCACTTGAATAGGGATTTTAATGCCTAGAGAATTGGGGCTGATATGCCAGCCAGAAGTAAGAAGACAAACTTCTGCTGAATGTGTTTAAAGACAGTAATGGAGAAAAAAGAAGGTAAGGCTGTTTTCTGGTTGTGTTCTACGTGCTGAGTCCAGTCAATGACCATGAATCTATAGAGAATATCTTTAGAAGAAAGCACAAGAAGCTGGTTGGAGGAGGGAGCAGGTGGCCGAGGGCTCAGTGGAAAGAAAACATATTTGTATCTTTTGAATTTTGTACTGTATGCAGGCATTACCTCCTCAAAAACCAAATAATTTCTCTTTAAGGACCTAGACAAAGAGATAGACAAAATGGGACATATTTAGAGGAGAAGGATTAGAATTGTAAGGGGTCTGATCACGATGTTCAAGAAGGAGTATGGATGGATTGGGAAATGCATGCCTAGAATGAGGAACAGTGGGGTTGTGGGAATGAGGTTGTGTCTTAGTCTATGTGTTTTCATAGGACAAGACTGGGATGAGAGAGAAGAAATGGTAAGCAGGTGAAAGTCACTCTCACTTCCCTTTTTAGGTCTGAGCTTCCGTCTTGTTGATGACAAGAGGTTCTAAAAGAGTTGAGTGGAAATTGGTATAAACAACTGAAGTCGCTTTCACTCTGATTCAGTGACAATGGAGCTTCAATTTGGTACACATGTGACTTTGAAGTCAACATCTGCCACTGCTGTCTTCCTAATTCCCACCTGTCAAGTCCAGTCACTGCTCAGATTCAGTAATCACAGCGAGGCGGGTGAGGGGAGCGTGGGAATAAGTAGGAAGCTCTAAGAGGTAAACCCTAATCAGCTGGCTGCATTTGCTCAGTGCTGAAGGGGCGGAAAACAATGTGTTGCTACATATATATACTGAGGTGTAGGCATCAGCCTCAAGAACTGTCAATGGCTTACCCTGCTTGTGTGCTGACAAGTTAGCCTGCCCTGGTTTCACAGATGCTGGCAGAAGACAGGAGACTCCTGGGTCAGAGATACAAGACTTCATTACTCAGGGCCACACCAATTCTCCCTGTCCCCCAAGTCCCAGTGTGGAGGCAGGTCTACTTGGATGGCCACGGTGCACTCAGTGGGGCTGCGTCATAGCTAGTTCAAGTTGAAAGTCCCAGTCTTACAGAGGGGAGCACAGGCAAACTTGCCCAAACTTTGCCCTTAAGGAAGATATTATCTCTTTTTTATCCTGTTGAGGAAACAAATTTGCCCTCTTTACTGAAGAGACCTCTATCTTTGCTAAACAAACATCCTTGGAAACATAGTCTACACCATGCATAGACATACCCTTACCATACAGAACTGCCCCTCAATAATGCCTCCCTATAGGAGTGAAGTTTCCGACGCATCATTTTGTGTTGTAGTTGGATGTAGAATTACCACCTGGCTACACCACTCCAGTTTACATCTTTCTGGACCAAGGGAGTAAATATAGTTCTTGGGGTTGGACAGACCTCAGTTAGAATCTTAGCTCTGTCATTTAACTACTGAGCAAACTGTTTGCTTCCTGTCTCTGACCCTAGGTTTTTCATTTAGAATATGGGTCAGTTGTACTTAGTATTATTATAAGAATTAAAATACATAATAAGTGAATCAATATCTGAAGAAACCTTAATTCACCACCTAATATTCTTTGATTTTTACTTAGAAAAAAATGACATTCTGGATACCCAACTTGTAAGAACTGACCAATGTGTGTACAAAGTCATCTGTCTTCTCCTGTGATTTGGATCTATAAATTAGACAAGATTGGAGAACAGGAGAGGACAGGCCTTTGAATCTCCCCAATTCAAAACTACTCATTTGTGCCTTTCAGTCACTCTTGGGCCAGAAGACCTCAGATCCTAAAATTTTAGTAATTCTCCGGATTGGAGAACAAGTCATCTTTGTTTTCTTTCCTTTTTGGTCAGATCACTGCTGACCATTCTGTTTTCTTCACCTTCCTACTTCTCCACCCTCCACTGTTTCCCTTGACCGTGCTCGCTTAGAGAGAATTTAGGTCATCTGCCCTCAGTTCTACATCATAAACAGACCATCCTGTAATATCAAAGATTTCCCTAGGGAACTCCAACCCAGGAACTCTCTAGTTAAACCTGTTTGGAGCACAATTTTCTTCTGGCAGCTCTGAGCTTGTAAGAGGAAGACACAAGTAGGTAAACGCTAGAATTCTGCACCTTATATAAAACAATATGAAAGCAAATGACTTAGTCATAGGTGACCAAATAAATGGTCTCCATTGTTTCATAAGATATTTTTGCTTTGCTGGCTCCAAGTCTAGAAATAATAGTAGGGCTGCAGGTGTGTTATTTGTGTTTTTTTCATCCTGTGTGTGCCAAGGCTCCTCGATTTATTACTGAGAGTCATTGAAAAGGGGAGTTGGGTTTTGCTGTAGATGAGGAAATCAGAGGTAACAGTTAATAGTTTAAGTACCTCGGCCAATTTTTTAAAAATATCACTTTGTTGGGGGGCACCTGGTGGCTCAGTCAGTTGTGTCCAACTTCAGCTCAGCTCATGATCTCACGGTTTGTGGGTTCAAGTCCTGCATCGGGCTCTGTGCTGACAGCTAGCTCAGAGCCTAGAGCCTGCTTCAGATTCTGTGTCTCCCTGTCTCTGACCCTCCCCTGCTCACACTGTCTCTCTCTTTCTCTCAAACATAAATAAAAAACATTTTTAAAATTTAGAAAAATATCACTTTGTTGGGTTACCTGGGTGGCTCAGTCGGTTAAGCATCCAACTCTTGATTGCACCTCAGGTCACCATCTCACTGTTCATGAGTTTGAGCCCTGCATTGAGCTCTGTGTTGATAGCACAGAGTCTGCTTGGGATTCTCTCTCTCCCTGTCTCTGACCCTCCCCTGCTCACACTCTCTCTCCCCCTCTCTCTCTCCAAATAAATTCAAAAACTTCTAAAAAAATATTTTTAAATACCACTTTGTCATGTAAACTGGCTCTCAAGCTTTATCATGCATGAGATTCACATAGAAATCTCGTTCAAACTACTGGGACCCATCCCCAGCGTTTCTGATTCCGCACATCCAGCATGAGGCCTGAGAATTTGCATTTTTAATGAGTTCCCAGGGTTGCTGATGCAGCTGGCCAAGGAACATACTTTGAGAACCGGGGCTCCAATGTCGTGATTCTTACCCCCTGTTCCGCATTACAGTCACTGGCGGGAGCTTTCAGGAAGTACTACCTGGGTCCCAACCCTCTGAACTTCTGACTGATTAGCTCTGGCGCTGGGTTTGGGCATCTAAGCCCATTTTTGGCATTTTTAAAAGCTTCTCAAGTGATTGAATAGGATACTGGGATTGAGAACCACTGAGCCTCCAAGTCTCCAGCCATGTCCCGGGTATACGTGCTTTTCTCTCCCTCCCAGCTCAGCTGCTCAGAAAGAAAACGGATGATACAAACAAGTCATTATTGTAAGTCGTGTTGGATGGAAACCAGTCATTTGTTCGCCAACTGGAAAGTAAAGGAAGAGGAGCATCTGACCTGCTTGGCATTTCCCGCTGGTTGGGGCTGATGACTCCAGCTTGCAGTGACCCAGTTTGGAATTCTGGTCTCCTGGGCAAACTTCTCCCCCAGAGTCTTCTTAAATTACAAAACAGTCAACTCCATAATGCCTCTCCCCTTCAGCAGAGGGGCTCAGTGTGTGGATTAGAGGGCGGTGAGAGGAGAAAATAGGCAAGCTGCTCTCTGGGCATGGTGATCCCCTTGGGACTCCCCAGAGGGAGGGAAGGGTGCCATTTGGCCAGGACTTCTCATTTACAAAGGGCCTTGTTACTAGTACTAGTATTTACAAAGAATACTCTACAAAAGAGTAATATATTTTTAAGTCTTGAGTTACCTAACCTAGGGTGTGGACTAAAGTTTAAGGATTTAGACCAGTGACTCTCAACACTGACTGCACATTACAATCACAAGGGACACTTCCAAAGAGAACCCATCGCCCCCCAGGGTGATCAATTTGTCCTGGATCCTTGTGATGTTTTTGTTTGAGCACTGAAATTCCCACATCCGGGGAGCCCTCTGTCCCCAGCAAACAGGGATGGCGGGTCACCCTGCTCCACCCCAGAACGATTACATTGGAAGCTCTAGGGTTGAGTCCCAGGCACCAGGACTTCAAAAGACCCCCAGGGGATTGTAATGTGAAGCCAAGGTTGAGAACTGCTGCTGGGGTTTAGATTAAATGAACTTGTCTGCAATGCAAGGCTTTGGTGCTTTTTGGAGCTCTGATTAGGTTTGGGTGTGTTGGGTGTGTGTGTGTGTGTGTGTGTGTGGCCCCACTCTAAGGCTGACCACTTCCCAAACCAACCTCCCCAGGAAGGCCAAGCCCGTGGGGCTATGGGGTGGCCGGAGTGCAGGCAGGCAGCGCCTGGAGCCCGGAATGCGGAAAAGCGAGCCCTGTCCCCAGGCGTGTACCACACAGCTGGCCAGCTGGTGGGGCAGGAGGGCCGACCACGTGATGGTTCTTCCCTGTTGATAAGA
This sequence comes from Helogale parvula, assembly GCA_004023845.1. Lineage (NCBI taxonomy): Eukaryota > Metazoa > Chordata > Mammalia > Carnivora > Herpestidae > Helogale > Helogale parvula. The sequence goes on from PJEM01000972.1 coordinate 295,145, forward strand.
GAAGACGCGTTTTTATAGAAGAGTGGAAATAAATGCATTTTGATTACTGGCTAGCTGATTAGCCAGCCCCCAAAAAGTTTAATTTCAACAGGCAAAAAGCATTGACCTCTACCTCCTCTGACATGTTTTGGTAGTCTGGTTTGAAAGGCTGCCCCAGTCAAGGCAAAATGCTATAATGAAAAGAGCACTGACCTTGGACCTTGATGACGGAGAAGTGACTTCCTTGGGAGGTCACTGCTGTCTCTCTAGAGCAAACAGGTGTCGCTTCGGCTTGCCAACCCATGCTTCTCAAGTTGGGTCCAAGTTTGACAGGAAAGAATGCTGTGGCCCATCAGCCACACAGCCCAGGGTGGGGACTGAGAGCCACAGTGCCTGGGTTAGACTCCCAGCCTGCCGCATGCCAACCGAGTGACTTTGGGCACGTCACTTAACCACTTTATGCTACAAGCAAAGATAATAACTCTACCCACCTCATGTAGGGAGTTGTGAGGATGAAATGAGAGAATGCCTAGACACGATGTCCTGCCAAGCCGGGCGCATGGGCATGTCCCATAAATGTCAATGGTTCTTCTTACTGACAGTGATTTGGCTTATACAGAATAACATAGTAAAGGACCTAGATCATGGAAAGTCTCGAAAGCCAGGGAAAGTATGAAAAAGAATATTGACATTAGCTGTAGAAAGCAAGATTTTTTTTCTTAGCAAGGAAATGGGTAAGAACGCCACCCTGAGGTCCCCCTGAGGTCCCCTAGCTAGCGTATAAAATGCAGTATGTGCAGAGCAAGTCCAAGATCGTTTCATTCTTTTGGGTTCTCTATTTCCACTGATCAGGCACTTGTCATGTGCTTAACGCAGTGTCTGGAGCACAGAATGCTGTCCATAAAAGCCAGCAACTGGGGCATCTGGTGGCTCAGTTGGTTGAGCATCCAACTTCAGCTCAGGTCATGATCTCACAGGTTTGTGAGTTCGAGTCCTGCATTGGGCTCTGTGGCTCTGTGCTGACAGCTCAGAGCCTAGAGCCTGTTTCAGATTCTCTATCTCTCTCTGCCCCTCCCCTGCTCATGCTCTGTCTCTCTCTCTCTCCCAAAAATAAATAAAAACATTTAAAATTTTTATTTAAAAAGAAAGTCAGCAACTACTGGTTGCTTTTAAAAGTAATACTATCCCTAAGAAATAGCAACCTACAGTAAAAAGCTAATTAGATGCTGTGGGTGAAAGTGCTTTGCAAAGTAGAAGGCATTTTACAAAACATTTCCTGTGCCCAGTGAGCATAACTGAGCAGCCAGGAAGCTGTGAAGCACCAAGCACAGGCTCTATTTTGTGCAGGAGGAACTTATCGGTGTTATTTTACGTGAACTTTTATTCTTTTTTTTAACAATTTTTTAATGTTTATTTTTGAGACTGAGAGAGAGACAGAGTGCAAGCAGGGAAGGGGCAGAGAGAGAGGGAGACACAGAATCCGAAGCAGGCTCCAGGCTCCGAACCGTCAGCACAGAGCCCGACGCAGGGCTTGAACCCACAGACTGTGAGATCATGACCTGAGCTGAAGTCAGACGCTTAACCAACTGAGCCACACAGGCGCCGCTACATGAACTCTGATTCTAACAGACTCTCCTGCAGTCTAGTGAAGGATGCCTGGCGTCAGAGTTCCTCCAGCTTGAGAGGTGGGGTTCGTGTCCTTTGTGGAGGTTCCAGCAGTGGACCGTTATAACGTTCACTGAGTCATGCGGTTGACATAGCCCTGTGCTCAAGCCTGTTTAAATATTCGGAGAAGAGAACAGAGAAGCTTGGGAAAGATGAGGGCCTGCTTGTTTCCGGTCAGACCCCGTGTGGGAGAACCCTGCACACAGATCTCCGTAGATAGCCACCCCCCATCCCCCCCATCAGGTCCTGCCTCCGGGGACAGGACAACTTCAACCTCAGCTCCGTGCTAAGCAGACATTTGACACCGTGCCAGACGCTATCTAGGCAGCTCCTTAAGCTGAGTAATGAGACTTGGTTTATTGGAGCCTTTAATTACCAGTCTAATGGACAAACATTTCCCTCTGGAGACATTCACACGAGCACAGCCTTTGTTCACCAGGAAAAGCAAGCCACTTACTCCTCCCAGCAGAGAAGACGAGGCTCCAGGGCGATATTTATCTCTGATGGGTAAAATCCACCCTGCTCCAGCCGAGACGCATGCATGTTCCTACTCCCCTCATTCAAAACCCTTTTAGCTGAGTCTGTAACAATGTCTGCTAAGTGACTGTCCTCTCGCTTCGCCTTTATTCTGTCTGTAGGATGGATAGAATGACTGGATTTAGAACATTGTCCTCAGGACTAAGATCTACAAAGCAACAGAAACGGATTCATCACTTTCTGGGAGCAGAGTCTAACACGGAAAGTAAAAGACATCCCTGTGATCCAACTACCTGAACGTGTTTCCATTGGTTGATTGCTACAGTAAAAGACTTTCTTGCAAAGGATAATGGGAAGAAATCATCATACTGTTAATAGTGAACATTTATTGGACACCATTTGCCAGACACTGTGCGGAACCTTCTTCCTGAAATGTCTCTGAATCCTCACCAAGACCCATAAAATAGGAGCTATTTATCAGCATCCCCATTTAATGATAATTGTCCTGAGATAACTTAGTAAGTGACAGAGCTGTAACTTTTACAATGAGGCTTCAACCCTGAACTCTACTCTCTCGGTTTCTTGACCTTCATTCACGAGTTCGTTTGGCAAACTTTTGCGTGAAAGTGTGCATGTGCCAAGGCGTTAGGCACAATGTATGCTTCTGTACCCCTGTCCTATCGGAGCTGAAATGACCCCACGATGTCAGACAGCCCTGTGTGGCAACCCCAGAGCATGCTCAAGAGAACCTGCTTGGCAGAGGATGGTTGGTAGACAGCCTCCATCCACTACATCTTGAGATAGACTGTGTTCATGCCAAGGTCATGACTGACACTGCAGAGGTACAGAGCCCGGCCATGCTTGCCCTCCCTGGCACTCCCCTTGCGGTGGGGTGCCCCCAAAAGTCTGGGCAGTCCTTGCTATGGAGTACCCCCTGGCCGACACTTCCTCAATAGGGGCGCTGTTCTCTGAAGCTCCTACCACCCCAGTCCTCCTTTCTGCTCCCTCTCCTTTCTCAGCTATCAAGCCCTCGTTGTGACCTGAAGACTCTCTCCACTTACCCCTGCCTTCTTCCCTTCATTCTTCACCATGTTACCCAAATCAATCTCTTGCACATCAAATTCCATCTTGGCAATTGCTTCTCAGAGGATGCAAACTGATGCACCGTTTATGACGCATCACCAGGAGCTGTCCCACCACTGAAATCAGGGGTTTCGACACCCCGAGGTCTGACTGCATCCTCTAATCCTGCAGACTTGCACGCTCAGACTCCCCCACTAGGTCTGGTCTCCTGTTCACATCTTCCTGTTCTTGGACCTGCCTTCTTTCCCTCTCTGTCTGTATCTCCCTATCTGTTTGGGTTGGTTAGAGTCCACGATTCCTCAGTTTCTGTGTTTATCAACCTGTACATTGGTAATTTGGGAGGACAATGATTTGTTAAAACTTTGCAGGACATTTAGCATCCTTGGCTTCCTGCCCACTAAATTCCAATGGTGTTCTTTATCATTGTGACAACCAAAATCATCTCTACCTTCTTCAGACACCGGAGCAGGTTGGTACTTCCTCCCCTCTGTTGAGAGTCTCTGGTTTATCCTCATTGGTTTCCTTGACATTGTCCCTCCACAATATCTCCCTGAAACCACCCCAGCCCAGGATGACTGGAGCTGAGCACATGCTTTCTGCCATGATCAGCGGCCTGAGTGCCGCTGGGAACAATCTCACCCTTGGAGGGATCGATCTTGATGTCGGTTCCCCATCATTAAATCCAAACAGGCTCCTGACACTGATGGCAAGCTAGTGAGCTCACTCTTCCATTCTACAGGATCACCATTAAGACCTTCTTCACTCTCCCAGGGGCACCTGGGTATCTCAGTTCATTAAGAGCCTGATTCCTGATTTCAGTTCAGGTCATGATCTCGTTGTTCATAGGTTTGAGCCCCACATCAGGTTCTGTGCTGACAGTGTGGGGCTTGCTTGGGATTCTCTCTCCCTTTTTCTCTGCCCTTCTCCCACTCATCCCCCTCCACTCTCAGAGAGAGGGATGCAAAACTTGAGAGACTATTGAATGCTGAAAATGAACTGAGAGTTGAAGGGGAAGGGGGAGGGGGGAAAAGAGGTGGTGGTGACGGTGGAGGGCACTTAAGGGGAAGAGCACTGGGTATTATATGGAAAACAATTTGACAATAAAATATTATGGAAAAAAATAAAAACATTAAAAATTTAAAAAAAAATTATAATAAATAAATAAATAAATAAATAAACTTAAAGTAATGATGTCTCCACTCTTTTGAAATCTCTGATCTTCAGCCTCCACAAACCCTAGAAGAGAGTTTTGTCTATTACTGCACAGAGAGTAAATATCATCAGACCCTGTGTCCTGGACTTCCCGCCCACAACAACTAATTCTTGATATATCCACCCTCTCAGCCCCATCCTACCTCTGGATAAAACCATCGCACCACCAGGATCACATCTCACCTGTATTGTCACTACTATTAAAGTACATATAAATTCCCTCTGTTCCACCTTGCCCCTCTTCCAGCTCTCTCCTATCTGCATCTCATCACCAGAAACATGTGCTTCTTTCTCCAACACGAGGGATCCATTGTTTGGATGAAATATGCCACAAATGTCACATAAGGTCTCACTAATGCTGCATCACGGAGAGTGGCTTAGCTTCACTTTTGGTCTTACATCACCTCCAAGGATGGTCAACCCTCTTTAAAAGACTGCCTACCCCCATAGTATCTATGTTCTTCTCTCTGCCTCATTCTTGAATGCTTTTAACTCGAACATTCTTCCCAACGCTGCTGTCAAAACTGATCTTGCCAAGGTCACCAAAGACCAGATTCAATAGACACGTTTAGCCCTCACTTTGCTTGACCTCCTGGAAACATCTGCCAGGCTGATCCATTTGTGTAGAGCCACTTTCTACCTCTGGCTTCTGACACCAGCATCTCCTGGTTTTCCTCCCACCATCTTCTTCCAATGACAAACTTACATTTCTAACCATCCCTTAAAAGCTGGTGTTTTCAAAGGTCCTGTCCTAGGTCCTCCTTTCTTCTTACCCTTCCAACTCATTCTTGGCAATGTCTCCCTGAATGATTTTGCCCGTTAACAATCCATATACCAACAACTCAGAAAAGCCAGTCCAATCTTTCCTCCTAAATGACAGAACCATCCGTGTATTTGCAGTCATTCACATGTTTACATCTGGCTGTCTTGCAGGTTTAGATTTATTTCTTCTATATCTGTTAACTTTTAGTTGCTGACAGCATCAGCCATTGTACACATTTTACACCACAGGGGACTTCTATAAGGAATTCTGTGCTTAAAAATTGTTGGAAAAACTGGAAAAGGTTCTGGCCAAGGTGTCCAGGAATGACACCCAGAATAACAGTGCAGAACTAACCCTCTAGGAGAAATGTTATCCTTGCCACAACAGGAGGCTGAGGAATTAGAAATCCTCTGTCCCAAAAAAGGCTTAATTCTGACACAGTTGTCAGGAGACTGTGGCTGGAATCACTTGATCCAGAGGCTCTTACATCTGCTTGATTTGCATCAGCAGGATGGATGCTTTGGGATCTGTGGTCTCCATTTTGAATTCAAGACTCGACATGAGTATGTCTTCCCGATGCTACATCGATGACTATATCAATGGACCTAAACCACATTTGAAGCCTTAATTGCAAGGGAGTGTGGGAAATGTGGTTTTGGCTGTAGCAACTCTGGAGTACTGGATGGGCCGCTAAAAGGAGTGTAGAATAGAGGTCAAGTGAGCCAATATACTGCGTCCTCCACCACATCTAAAGAGCCCAGTGTTTCCCCAGCAGCCTACTTCTCTTTTAATATCCTGTATTTCTGCAAATAGCACTCCCTCTATCCAGATGGTCAAGTCTGAAATAAGGAGTAATGCCCCTGAGCTTTTCTCCTCCAGTCTGTACCCAATTCATGATAGTTCCATCCCAAATACCTTTTAATTCCATCCACTACTCTCGCCCGTGTGGCCATTATCTCTCACCTGAACCATTACTACTTATTCTCACCTCAGCCAGCATCTCTGCATCCATCTCTGCCTCTTTGTCATGCATTCCTCACACCATAGCCAGAGCAATCTTAGTAAAATACAAATATAAATGTGACACTTCTCTGTTTCAAATCTCGATGGTTTATTTCACATGCATCATGCTCTCTAGCCCGTAATCTCGATGAAGGTGCATACTGGGTCTTACTGATGCTCATGGGCATCCCCAAAACCTTGCAAGGTGCCTGGCACAGAGTAAGCACTATTGCTACTGTGGCCAAAGATCTTGGTCTTCCTCAGGTGGCCTCCAGACAATCCATCCTCATGTGGTAATCAGCAAGCTTTCTTTCTGCCTGGTCATTAGCAATAATTTGGTAGGAGAAACACATGTTATTGACAATAGAAATCAATAGCAATATAAGTATCCTTATGCTCAAAGTCCATCCTTCAGGATCAAATCAGCTCTTGGAGATGCACATGTTGTGTTTTAAAAAGTTTTGTGGGGGCGCCTGGGTGGCTCAGTTGAATGCCAACTTTGGCTCAGGTCATGATCTCATAGAGTTTGAGCCCTGAGTCAGGCTCTGCACTGACAGCTCGGAGCCTGGAACCTGCTTCAGATTCTGTGTGTGTGTCTCTCTCTACCCCTCCCCCATCTCAAAAATAAATAAAAATCTTAAAAAAAAATTTTTTTTAAGTTTGAGGGAGGTGGAGGATTCAACTTGTCTTCATGCTGCTATGTATTCTCTTGCTCTGCTGTTCATTCTCTTTCTACCCTCCCTTCTTATTCTTTTTTTCTTTTCCCTTGGCCTCTTTTCTCTATGAAACCCCATCCTTCTCATTTAATATCTGCTTCCTCGCAAGCCTAACGGAAACTTCCAGGGCCTCCCTTGGCCTTGATGCCCTGTAAACCATGCACTTCTGTGTCAAATTTGCACTCCATGAGTGAGGATTTACTTTGTGCTTCCTCTATTAGGTGCTCTCCCCTCCCAGAAGCTCTTTTCTTCTGGAACCTTTACCTCACACCTCAAGATTTCGCTGACAGCCAGAATTCTGCCAGCACCATGTAGTTACGTGCTCTCATGGTGTTCTTCCCTGCCAGCGTTCTTAAGAAAGTCTTTTAATAGTCTCAAAATATATTCTTGCAGCCAAATTCAAGATGTCCCTGGAGGAATAAACAAGCTGCAAACAGACTTCAGAAAAAAAACAGCAATTTTGTTCAAGGTACTTCTTACTTTCATTTACATCAAAGCATTACTGCATCAGCCTCTTGAGAGGAAGCAGACGGTCACGCAGACACGGCACGCCTGAGGGAGGGATCCTGAGATGGGTTCATGGTGCCCTCTACTCTGGAAGTCAAGTTCATCAGTTTCCTGCATGGGATCTCAGCCTGTTGGTTCATAATGTCATCTCTTGGGCTTTGGGTTGGATCCTGCTCCAGGAGGAGGTGAGAGCAAGCACACAAGTTAAGGGATGTTGAATGACTCTGAAACTTCTGTTACTTGTTTCTGTGCATGTCATCTCTCTGCAAAGTGGATACTCTCATGTCTGAGAGGGACACTGCTAGAAAGGGACACTGTGGCCCTGACTACTCCCTTCTTCCACTTCCTGTAGCAGGGAACCTTGTGCTGTGAGCAGAGCCACGAGCCCATATTTTTTATGTCCAGATCTATCTCCTTTATTTATTTTAATGTTTATTTATTTATTTTGAGAGAGAAAGTAGGTGGGAGGCAGAGAGAGAAGGAGAGAGATCTCAAGCAGGCTCTGTGCTGTCAGCACAGACCCTCATGTGGGGCTTGATTTCATGAGCTGTGAGATCATGACCTGAACCAAAACCAAAAGTTGGATGCTTAACCAACTGAGCCCCCTAGGAGCCCTGTCTCCTTTTTAATGCTATTGGCTGTGGTTTGAGATTCTTTTGCATAGGTGGGACACACCTATTCACTTGCTGAGGCAGTTTATTCACCCAGAATTTCATTCATTCACTGCACTGGGGACCTACTATGTGCTCTTCTTATAAGAGTACATTGATAAAAGCTACACAGCAGGCATTTGATAAATAGGTGTTGAGTTAATGAATAAATGATCCTTCCCTCTTTCCTAGAACTTCTGAATATTGGAAATAGAGGAATGTGACTCCCATCTGATGCTGTATTGGTAAGTTTAACATAACATTAATTCTAACACGGGGTTAGGAAGCTGGCAAAGACTTCTGCTTAGTGGCCCAAGCTGCACTGCCTCCTTTAATGGCTGAAACAGGAAGCTTATTAGTGAGGCTCCCCCCGCATATCCCTGTGATGCCCTTTCTCCTCACCCTCCTGAGGCCTTGAGTCATTACCGGTCATCTCAGCAAAGTATCAGAACCAGACATTTAAATGCTGCTGAGTTTTACCCAGACAGGTCTAGAGAAAGGAGAATTTAAATCTGCATCTGAAAGCAACTTCTTTTTTTCCATTTCTCTACACTATTTTTTTCCAAAGCGTAACAGCTCCCATTTACTGGGGGCTTGCTACAGATCTTAGTGCCTAAGCTGTCCAAAGTGCTTTATGTGAATTATTTTGTTTAATACTCACACCTATGAGAGCGGGGTTTCCTATTTGTCTCTGTTGGCTAGACGGGAGAATTGAATAGGAGAAAAAGGAATCTGCTCACACTGGCATGGCTAGAAAAGGTCAGAGCTCAGATCTGACCCAAAGTGGTCTTGTGCCAGAGAGTCCTTTATCAATGTCCGCCCCTGCCTTTCATCAGTCAGGGGTCCTGGCAGGCCACCTTCTATCTACAAAAAAATCCAGTCCATAGACTCACATCTCATGCATTCTGTTAGGACTTTTAAGGGGATTCAGAAAAACACCCCTCTTCTCAGTACCAGTTGAGAATTGCATAGGATCAGGCAGATGGAGCTCAGAATTTGAGCTCTGGCCTGATGAAGCCAAGTTGCAGGATATGGCCACAGTAAGGGACCAAAGGGCACTGTGAATGATCTTGGCCCTGCAGCTTCCATTCCCATCTCCCCACCGAGACTTTGGGACAGCCCACATGAGAGAAAATTCTGGTCTGCAGAGGAGGCACGTATATCAAGAGCTGCCACCTCTGGACAAAGGCAGAGAGAGAAGACAAAAGGCCTAAGCTCCAGGTGTCAGTCTGTGAACAGCACGACCCAATGGTACTCTTTTCTTGAGGCTGCCGTCACAAAACTGGGTGGCTTAAAACTACAGATATGTTTTCTCTCACAGTTTTGGACCCCAGAGTCCAAAATCAAGGTGTCAGCAGACCCACGCTCCCTACGAGTATGTAGGACCCAACTTCACCTCTTACAGCGCCTGTGGCCACAGGCATTCTTTGACCTGTGGCCTCATTGTCCCTATCCCTGCCCCCACGGCCACGCTGCTATCTCCTCTTCTTGCGTCTTCTCCTCTGTCTGCCTCAAACTCCCCTGCCTCTATCTTACAAGGACAGGATTATCTCCTGTTATGACTGACCTGTGTCCCTATAAGATTATTTTGTTGAACCTCTAACCCCCAATGTGGCTATATTTGAAGATAAGGCCTTAAAAAATAGGTCATTAAGGTTAAATAATGACTTAAGGTGGGGACCTGATTCAATAGGACTTGTGTCCTTTCAAGAAGAAGAAGGGACACCAGGGATGCATGCCCACAGAGGAAAGTTCGTGTGAGGATTCAGGGAGAAGTCGGCCAGACCCAAGCCAAGGAGAAGACCTGGTGAGAAACGAATCCTGCCACCACGTTGATTTTGGACTTGTGTTCGCCACGACCATGAGAAGTAAGTTTCTGTTATTTAAGCTACCCAGATGTGGTATTTTTTTATGGCAGCCAAAGCCAACTAATGCTAATCCACTTTAGCTCAGAACTTAATTTTTATCATTATTATTATCATTTAAGTATAATTGACACGCAATGTTATATTTGTTTCAGGTCTATAACATATTGATCCACTACTTCAGAATACGTAATCATGTCTGCAGAGACCCCGTTTCCCAAATATGTTAATATTTACAAGTTATAGGGTTATGATTTGATATTTTATGATTGCTCTTAGTCAGTCTATGCTAAAAACCATGAGCCAGTGGCTGATATCACAAGCAGACGGGGAAAAGCTGAAAAAGGCCTGGGACAAAAAGCCAGGGCTGTTCCTTGTCGATCTAGTGGATGTCCCTGAAAGCATGAGCAGACAGTGCCCCACCTCCCACAGACCACCGGTGCTGCTGTTCACATTGCATTTGGATGCCCGACTATGGCAAGTGCTTATTTAACAGCACTTCCCTCGTCTCCCTGATAAGCCCCCTCCTCCAAGGTCTGCTGTGAACCAGATCCCCTTGCTCTACCATATTAACAATTCTGTCATCCGTACACAGGCCCTGGTCACCAAATAATAAGAAGAAGATACTCTGGTAAGAAGACCATAATCTCATAGTGTGCAGATGACTTGCCACGAGTCGGAAATCGAGGCGGTAACTAACCAGGACTGATTTACCTCCAACAGGATCAACGGCTGCTGAATCAGCCAAGACATGTTTTCAAGGCTGACACTTGGCATTGAGCCACGAACTGTAGGTAAATAGACATTGTCCCCAGCCTGTCACAGCCAAAAGCGTAAGGCACACAGTATCGGTCTGCACAGGCAACATAAGAACAAGGCAACAGCTGTCATGTATTAATAAGGGGCAGCAACATCCATACACAGATTAAATAGAAATTGGCATTGAGTGGGTGTCTGGGAGGCTGCAGTATTGCATGAAGAGTGAGTTTCTCCCCAGAGGAGGGACTGGAATCAGGGGGTGGAATCAATAATATTTCTGCCCCCGGACTTCACTATGTGCAAGAGTGGGAGGAATTCTCTAATTCTTGGAGAAATTGATAAGCCAAATTTAAAAAAAAATTTTAATGTTTATTTATTTATTTTGAGAGAGAAAAAAAGATAGCAATAGGGGAGGAGCAGAAAGAGAGGGTGAGAATCTCAGACAGGTTCTGCTCTGTCAGTGCAGAGCCAGACGTGGGATTCGATCTCATGAAACGTGAGATCATGACCTGAGCCGAAATCAAGAGTAGGATGCTTAACCAACGGAGCCACCCAGGCGCCCCTAAATCATATTTATTGAGCATCTGCCTTGGCAAAGCACTATGCAAGCTAGCTAGAAAACAAGTAATACAGGCTAGCACTCGATGTGAGGTCGTGGTCCCTGAGTCTATGGTGTTGGGACAGTGGCCCCTCCACCTGCCATGTGGTTGGCACCAGAGACAGCAAAGCAATCACCCCAGTCTCCTGTATACACCTTAGTACTTTATCTGTGTCCTCTCTACTGATGAATTAGATAGGATCATCCCCACCCTACAGATGAGGATGTGGGGCTCAGACGGATCATTACCAACAGCTAACAACTGCTGAGTTGTTACTATGTGCAAAGCAACTTAGATGCATCATGTGAGGGGGGAGCTGTGTGGTAACACAGTTAAGGGGAGAGACATGGGGAGCCAGACTGCCTGGTTCAAACACCAGTTTTGCCTTCTGACAGTGGTGTGGCTGTGGGCTGGTTACTCACTCTGGGCTTCAGTTGTTCTGGGGTAAATGGGGTAATAACACCACTTAGCTATTGGGTGGTTCTGAGGAACAAAGGGGGGAACACATGTGAAGCACTTGAAAGAGTACCTATAGCATGGGGGGCACTCAGTGGTGGCTGGTGAGTTTGTGACATTGATATTTTATAGATGAGATAGCTGGGCTTTGAGAGGTTTGTTAATGCCCAAGGTCACAGGCCCTCAGAGGAGGATCTAGGACACAAACCCAGGTAGCCTGGCTTTAGGGGACAGACATTTACCCATTTACTCGATACACTGGCTGCCTTCCTCACAGCTGCTACATGGGAAAGCCATGGTCATACCAGGTTGCACTACACGGTACAGAAATGCCTTCACCAGTGTCCTGCAGATTGCTGGTAACAGAGCTAGGATTAGGAACCAAGCCAACCCCCCTTCGAATCCACTGTTTCCAGCTGACATCTTCTTCTAAAGGAGACCTTCCTCAGCATGATGAGCCCTTGATGCCCCGTGTCCTAACATGAATTGAGCCAGCACCCTTATGCCCCAAGCTGGCTTCAGAGTCCCTGGGGGCCTGTTCTACTTTCTACAGCTCAATTTTGATGATTTTAAGTTACCAATCATTTTGAGTATTATCATATGCAAGGCACAGGAATAAATATTTTTTAATATAAAGAGAGATAAGACGGTTCCTTGCTCTCAGAGGAGTTTGTCAGCTAGTGGAGGAGTTGGCAAGCACACAAATGGCACAGAGGCATGAACGACATTGGAGGGACAGAAACAGCCCCCCTGTACAGCTCTCTCGTGCTGCTGGTGGAAGATGTCCCCTCCCAAGTCTGGGAATATAGGCGACAGGTTGCTTTTTGATCCATCTCTGTGCACAGAGGAGCCAGAGCATTCTGGGATCACTAAGGATCTCCCTCTAAGGCTTCTGAACAGTGTCAAGGACACCAGGGTCACAGAGCAACAACGTCATTTGGCAGATGGCAAAAGTTGCCTCAGGGAAGGAGAAAGGCTGGTGCTGATGCCAAGCCAGAGATGGAAAACATTTTCTGAGTTAGAGAAAGAGTGTCCTTTTCTGAATAGAAGCAGCAGATGGATCCAATATTCCAGCACTTTCGAGTCATTTTGTAGGTCATGGACCCCTTTGAACGTAGAATGAGCACTGTGGACCCATGTCGCAGAAAACACAAGGCAGGCTGATGCACACATTGTGTAACTTCTGGGGCTTCTCAGACCTTTGAAAATGGTCTGTGGATTCCCACTGGGTCCATAAACCCTATGTTAAAAATCCCTACTTAGACTATGCTTTTAATGGCTGCAAATTCTTTGTTACTCTTTCCCTCTGGAGTGAGGTCTATGTCCCTCTTCTTGAAGCAAGCTTCTGACTGCTTTACCAATAGAGTATGATTCCCAAAGCAAGTTCATAAAAGACCACTTACTTCTGTCTGGTTTCCCTGAAATGTTTGCTCTTGGAATGGTCCCTCTCAAAACCCAGCTTCATGCTACATGGACGGGCCATGTGTAGGCGCTGTGGTGGTCAGTCCTAGCTGAGCCTCTCTGTTATGGGTTGAATTATATCCCCCAAAAGATGCTGAAGTCCTAACCCCCAATACTGGTGAGTGTCACCTTATTTAAAAATGAAGTTTTTGCTTACAATCCATTTAAGACCAGGTCATTGTGTGGGTCTTACACCAATAATACTGGTGTTCTTATAAAAAGGGGGAATTTGGAGACAGACATCTGCACGGGAGAATACCATGTGAATACAAAAGCAGAGACCAGCATGGTGCATCTATAAGCCAAGGAATGCCATAAATCCCACAAGAGGCTGGGAGAAAGACATGGAACAGATTTTTGTTCACAGCCCTCAGAAAGAACGAGTCCTACCTGCCACTTGAGCTTGGACTTTTAGTCTCCAGATTCTTGAGGCAATAAATCTCTGTTGTTTGAGCCACCCAACAACAAACTAACATACCATCCCAGAAGTGAATCTTCCAGCCTCCAGCCATTCACCTGCAGACATTCTGGTCTTCCCAGCTGGGGTTACGTACATCCTAGGGTAGAGACACGCCATTGTTATTGTGTCTGACTTGAGTTTCTGACCCACAGAATACGTGACTATAATAAAATGGCTGTTGTTTGAAGCTACTAAGTGTTTGTTATGCAGCAATAATTAGCTGGAACACTACTGAAAACTCTTCTGACCTCTGATAAACCTAAGTTAGGTTCTCTTCCTTCTTTGTCTGCGCAGGGAACTCTCCTGATGAACTAATTGGGGCTAAATCTCAATGGTATCACAGAACCCAAGAACTGGAAGGCAGCTTGATACTCACATTGAAGCAGAAACAAAAACAAATTACCCGCAATCCCAACTTCATACAAATCAAACGGCTTTCATTTTCCCTTTCAATCTCTGTGCATACATAATTTGCAGATAGTTTATTCAAGATTCATTCAACATAGTCATAATCAGAGTAGACATAATTTTTAAGCCTGCTTTATTCAACTTGCCATTTATCATAGTATTTTCCCTGTTGCAACATAGTCTTTATTTTAATTGGCTGCAAAGAATTTCATAAGTGATTATACTATAGTTTACTCAATCATTGTTTTTTGACCAACATAAAAACTTTGATGTGAATATTCTTTAATTGCAACATTTTAATTATTGTTCTAAATCAGGGATCAGCAAACTATGGCCTGAGAGCCAAATCTACCCACCCCATTTTTCTACTGTCTGCCAGCTAGTGATAATTTGTAAGGTTTAAAATGGCTGGAAAAAGACTTTTAAAAGAAGAATATTTCATGCCACACAAATGTTATATGAAATTCAAAACTCAGTGTCCATAAATAAAGTTTTATTAAAACACAACAGCATCCATTCATTTACATATAGTCTATGGCTGCTTTCACAACACAATGACAGAGTTGAATAGTTGGGACAGAGAGAGGATGGCACATAAATCCTAAATTACTTGTAGAAAACACCTGCCGGCCCCTGTTCTAAACATACTTCAAGCCACCTCTCCTCCTCCTCAGGATTCAAGTCCCTATTGCCTTTTTTCCACATTGTCAGGAATCTCTTTTGGTCATCTCTCTAACTACCATTACTAATTTATTCAACAATAATTTATGAAACACCTGCTCTCTGCTAAGTACCTGTTCTTGCCAGACATTGTGTGGATACAAAGCTAAGTAAGGTAAAAATTCTTATGTACAAGGAGTTTACAGTCAAACAAGACATTGAAGACACAGGCACACATAGCCGTATTAGAGGTTTGGAAGTCCTGTGAGGCATTAGAGAGGCACAGAAGAAATGTTGTGAGGTCCAGATGTGTGATAAGTCCTGACACTGGAACGTGACATCTGAACTTAAGAGAAGGGAATGGAATGCCTATCTCATAGAAAAAGCAACTACAGCATGGAACCTAGCTAGCATGTGTGTGGAACAATGTGGCTGCAGTAGAGATGATTTAAGATTTCCAGTGGGAGATCAGACAGAAGGAGGGAGACGTAGAAGGAGAGAAGGAGGTGGAGGTAATGAAGGGGAAGAAGGAGAAGGAGGAGTAGTTTGGGGTCAATCTGAGACACCTGTGGAGGGAGACAACAAGATACAGATCTGAAAAGAAAACAAAACCTCAAGTATCTACTAGAATCACTAATATTTTTATTTCCCTTTGCCCAAATTCAGAGAAGATAGATTAAAAATTTTAAGTTCTTCTACCAAAGGGAAGAATGCATGCTCTATAAAACTTCAACCGTTAAAATGTAGATTCTGATCCATTAGGTCTGGAGTGATACCTGAGATTCAGCATTTCTAACAATTTCCCCGTCATGTTGATGCTGCTGGCCCATGGGCCACAATTTGAGCTGCTAGAATTTAGATTGTTCTAGCTCCCATTCCTTATCCTCTTATGAGTTCCTTTTCTCTAATGTTTACTTATTTATTTTGAGAAGGGGGGCAGAGAGGGAGGGAGAGAGAGAATCCCAAGTAGGCTCCACACTGTCAGTGGGACACGGGGCTTGATCTCACAAACTGTGAGAACATGACCTAAGACGAAATCAAGAGTCGGCCTGCTTAATCAACTGAGCTACTTAGGTGCCCCATCCTCCTCTGAATTCTAATGACACTTACACTCTATTTTCTTTATTATTTCAGTTTTGTATTGTTTCCTGTTGCATGAAATTTAGTCTTCCCAGATTATGAGATCCTAAAGGAAGGAATCTTCTCTGATATGCATCTGTCACCTCAACATGCAACACAATTCGACACATGTTAGGCAAAGTGGGCTCAAAAACAGTGTTCTGAGAATAGTTAATACATCATTTGAGACAGCCCAGTAAAAAAAAATTTCCAGTAAGAGAACCAGAGCCTTGGGCGAAAGTACAAACTCAGGGCATTCTCACCATCTCACCACTTAAAGGAAGTGGTCATTGTCATCATATACAGAGTAAGTACAAATTTATTTTTGTAATAAATACTTACAGAGTATTTACAAATATAAGGTACAAGCCTTATATTTGGGTGAGCAAGAAATTGAACCTATTTTTCATTCCTATAACTACATTTAATCATGATTTCAAGCTTTACTTTCTGCTTAATTGTAGAAAACATTATCTTAACCACATTTAGGTGAACCCAATTACTTCTGGGTTTCTCTGCCATTTTAGGATTCCCCTCCCACTATCCTTGCCTTTGTCAACCTTCCCCATTGGCACTTATTGCCAATGTCACCACTGTCATTGTTCTTCAACTGTAAGTCCCACATTGCATCCTCCTCTTGGCCCCCTGATATCCAGGGGTCCTTTTTAAGCTGTTCCTTAGCCCTCTTGTAAGGCTCAAGAATTTTTTTAAAAAATTTTTTTCAATGTTTATTTATTTTTGATAGAGGAACAGAGACAGAGCGTGATCAGGGAAGGAGCAGAGAGAGAAGGAGACACAGAATCTGAAGCAGGCTCCAGGCTCTGAGCTGTCAGCACAGAGCCCAATCAATGCAGGGCTTGAACCCACAAACCGTGAGATCATGACCTGAGCCAAAGTTGGATGCTTACCTGACTGAGCCACCCAGGTATCCTGGATCAAGAAGTTTTAAGTCCAAAAGCCTGCCTCAAATTCTGGCTTTAAGCAGGGAAGACTGTAGGCTATTAGATCACATTATTAGCCATAAACCTGCCACACAGCACATGGAGGAGTCATCCTCCTTGTTTTCTAGGAGCTTCTCCACAAGAGAAAAGCAAAGAGGGTTCTCCAAATAAATGAGAGCTTACGTGAGTCGGCATGCTTCATAGCTAGACTCACCATAATATGAATAATGTAACTATAAACCTTAAACTTCAGGGCTCCTCACTTGCACAGACCACTTCTAAGACCCTGAAGCTAATTTTGTGTTCTTTTCTTCAAAAAACAACCCCTCAAGTGGCATCTGGGTGGCTCAGTCGGGTAAGTGTCTGACTTTGGCGCAAGTCATGATCTCATAGTTTGTGGGTTCAAGCCCCGCATTAAACTTTGTGATGACAGCTCAGAGCCTGGAGCCTGTCTTCGGATTCTGTCTCCCTCTCTCTCTCTGAACCTCCCCTGCTCATGCTGTCTCTCTCTCAAAAATAAATAAAACATTAAAAAAAAACCCAACCCCTCAAGTTGTATAAGCCTCAGTCTGCACAAATCCTAGATCTTCCCCTGGCATATTATCAGAGGAGCGAGTGAGGTGGGTAATGGTGATGGTATTGGTGAAGAAGGAGCTAGGGGCGGGGGGCATAGAACAAAGCTCAGTGCCATGGTGGGCATGGGGCAGAATGCCCTGTGGGAGGTGCAAGTCTAAAATGGCAGGTTCCTCCTTCTTCCCTTCAAAACCAGACATTTCTCCTGGCTGTGTGTGCCTGTGACTGGCACCACTATTCATTCGGTCACACTGGCCCCTCCCTTAGTAGCCAGTGGAGCGGATGCCAGCCCAGCCACGGTTTTCGTGCATGGATCCTCCTTCCCTGCCTACCACTAGCACAGTCCAAGATGTCATTATAGTGAATCCCAAATCTTGCTGCTAAAGGTCTCCCTGCTCCCCCAGCCCCGTCCCTCCTAGGCCCTGTGGCCTGATATCCTGCTGTTTCCATTCTCTGAAGAACCCAGACTAATAGCATCCAATACACATCTTACACATCTGTAGGATTAACAAAGCTGTTGTGAACAAGTGATATCCTGTACATTCCAGACGCTTCTGGGCTGTGCGCGATTTGTTCAGAAGCCCTCTGGATCGCAAGGAAAGGCAGATTCAGTGAGCAATTGTTTGGTTGTAGGGAAGGGGATCCACTCACTCAAATCAAAGTAAGGGGGACCAGCCGGACAAATATGAGACCCTCCCAGAACCCAAGGGCAGGAAGCAAAGCAGACATCACCAGGCAATTTATCTGTCATCTCTCTGGTTTGGAGCCACACAGTCACTCTCTCTTCCTGCATATCTTCTCTGCTCTCCAATGGAAGGCCAAGTCGCTCTGCAAATTGTACTTCCCAATACAGCCACATTCTTCGGAGGTTAGGACTTCAACACATAAATCTGCGGTGAGGGGAGTATGGTTCAGTCCATAACACACCACTTCTGACAAGGGATGTAAGTAGTCTATTCAATCTGAAGTCCTTCTTCAAGAAAATGGGGGCAAGATTGTCTCTTTTTTTATGTGAAGGATTTATGTGAAGGGTGACTAAGGGAATGGACATAGAACAGAAATGGTCATTATTATAACTGTATTTTTCCCAAACAAATGTCAGGGCACCCACTTCCTGTGCTGCAGGACTGTTCTTGGGTCGCGTTAGATGGCTTTGCTCCCGCCCTCTTCTTCTGTCTTGCGTTAATCATGGTCACTGCATAGTCACACCTTCCATGGAATAAGCAGGGTATTTTAAACATCAATTTTATTATCCAGTTATGTTAATGGTGCGTGAAATAACATGTGAAGAGCCCATTAAACATTGTGAAAGAGTTTCCATTTCTTAAAATTGAGGGACTAATAAGAGAGGCCAACATAATTCATTGCCAAAGGGGAGAGAGGCTGACTTTCATCTTCAGATGCCCTTCTAAGAGACAAAACTTACGTAACTTGGAACTCAGCATTTCAAAAGAATTTGAGGAATAGCTAAGCCTCTTAGGCATTACCCAGCAGTGAGTTTTTGACCAAGAAATAATTAACAGTGTGTGCAAAGAAGCATAGGAATAAAAATTAACAGCTTGTAGTTGAGATGAATTTTGATCCAGAATGTTAATTTCTGTTTTCTTTCATCAAATTCTATTCTGGTCTCTGACTCATACCTCATTGTAGGACCACAGTATGTCAGTTCCAGGTATCATCTGCTTACAAAACGATGAAGGATAAATCCATAAACAGCTCCTCTGGACCCTTCCCCCTACCTAATATCAGTCCCACCTTAAGCTCTCAGGAACTTTAGGCAACAAAGGATTCTAATTGCCCGTGCATCAATCTGTGATGGCCATCTACTCATCTCTTCAGAATCTTTTAGATCCTAGAATTAGGATGTCCTAGGGACACTTTGTTGTCCTGGCTTCTAGGACACTTCTTGGCTTTCTACCCCATTGGTCACCCACCACTTCTCACCCACCACCTTTGCTGGTTTCTCCTCATCTCCCTGCCCCTTTATTAATGAAGACCCTGTGTGCTGGACTCGGACTTCTTTTCTTCTCTATCTACAGCCATTTCCCCATTACTTGCATCCAGTCTCATGGTTGTAAATACTTTCTATAAGCTGATGACATCTAGATTTAGCTCTCTCCTCCTGAACTACAGACTCATGTGTCAAGCTGCCTACGTGGATAGCTGATTGACATCTGAAATGTAACTCTCCTCAAATCCAACTTTGGACACCCCCCCACCCAAACTTGCTCTATCACTATCAGTGTCAACTACATCCTTCCAGTTGCTCCAGTCAAAGCCAAGAACTCTTGATGTGTCCTTGACTCATCTCTTTATTTCATAATCAACTCCCAATCCAATCCAACAGCAACTCCTGTCAGCTCTACCTTCAAAACATATCCTGGGACTCAGTTACCCTTCTCAACATGTCTTCTGCCCACACCCTGATCCAAGCTTATTATCATGTTTCATTTTGACTATTGTTCTTTGCTCCCCTATAGACTATTCTCCTCCATAGCTGGAGGCATCCATTTAGAATATAAGTCAAATTAAATCATTCCTCTACTCAGCCCATCAATAGCTGCCATTTTACTGAGAGCAAAAGCCAGAATCTGTACAATGACTTCAAGGCCCTACAGGATTTGGCCTCCCCTCATCACTGTTATTCCTCTTCTTCCTTCTACTTCCCTCCCTCTGCTGTAGTCACACTA
This sequence comes from Helogale parvula, assembly GCA_004023845.1. Lineage (NCBI taxonomy): Eukaryota > Metazoa > Chordata > Mammalia > Carnivora > Herpestidae > Helogale > Helogale parvula. Next base: position 315,190 of record PJEM01000972.1, read on the forward strand.
ACCTTCTGTATTTCTCAACCCATGCCAGGTGTGTTCCTTCCATACTCTTCTACTGTTCCATCTACCTGGAAGGTGTTTCCCGCAGTAGCCACATGTGTCTTTGTAACCTTTTAAGGCCTTGATGAAATATCACCTTCCCTGTGAGACGTTTGCTGGTCACGCTATTTAAAATTACAGCCAGTCCTCAACCTGTACCAGAACTTTCTCTCTCCCACCCCAGCTGTGTTTCCCCATGGCGTCCATCATCATATGACATACTAGATGTGTTCTTACATGTTCTGTCTACTTTCTGTCTTTAACACCAGAATGTAACCCCCATGAGGTCAGGGCTCTGTGTATTTTGTTTACCTCTGTATCTCCAGCACCCCAAACAGATTAACTTATTGTATTAATGTAAGAATGACTGTTGGTGCTGGAAAATTCTTCAAAGAACATCTAGTCCAACCACCTTATAGTATATCTGAGAACACTGAAGCAAAGCCAATAGCAATTTGCTGGATACCATATAATTTGTTAATAATAGAGTTGAGATTGGAACCCTAGTTTCCTGACTCCAAATTCAGCCTTTTCTCAAGTAAAACATCATCTGTCTTCGGTCCAAATGGATTACAGCATTTGGGGACTTAAATTATGGTCTCAAATTTCTCTCTAATCATGGTACCTGGCCCAGTTCAAAATAATTGTGATGAAAAATATTGATTTAAAGGTCTTTAGAACCAGTGGCAAACCCAAAGAGATCAGAGTATTAAGAAAGGATTTTTTCCCATTGAGCTTTAGTGTGAACATGACTTGTTTTATGAATCAGCTTCTAACAAAAATCATAACACCAATACTTGCCATTACCTAGTACTCACCAAATTCTAGGTCTTCCATAATCTCATTTAATCTTTACAACCAACTTCTGAGGAAGTTATTATTCTATACTCATTTTTAGATGAGTAGATTTAGACATAGAGACATAGAGACATAGAGAGACTAAACAACTCCCTACAACCAGGAAAAGGCAGAACTGGGATTCAAGGTCATGTTTGTTTGACTTGAAGTCATGCTCCAAACCACTGCACTGTACTGATCCCCATGGAAAGGAACCTTCAATTCCCACTCAGGAGGAAGCATTTGATTCCAGGTTTCCTAATATGGCCCAGAACCTGTACTTTTTTCTATGCATGGAAACTTCCATTGTTTCCTGGGAAGTAGCCATTCAGTTAATCCATGTGCCATCTGGAAAGTGCTGACTCCAGAGCAAACTTTTACCACAGGTTTAAGCGACTAAATGTTAAGAAGCCCATATAAAATAGTGAGAAGAGCATAGAATTCTTTTCAGTATTCACATGGGAGTGGATGGTCACAGGAAAAGAGAGAATTGGCAAAAAGTGAATGAGGGTTGTACTAGGCACTTTATATGTATTATTTCATTTATTTCTGATAACAACCTTTTGAAGTAACTATCACGGTAGGATTCTCTTTCTACAGATGAGAAAACAAAGTTTGAAAGAGATCATTTGCCCAAGGTCATCCAGTTATCAGGCTTTGAGCACAGATGAATACGATTCCAAAGACATCAGACACTCCCTAATCTCTGCTGAGCAAGGTCAGAATATCTAAATTCTAGATTTGCCACTGACTCAACTAAGCCTCAAATTCTTTGTAGGAGAGTGAGAAAACCATGTTAGATCTTCTCAAAGTTTCGATATTCTACTCTTCTAGCTTTCCTCTAGCAAAGACCCTTAAAGGCCTTTCAGTTAATGCGGGGTGGGGGGTGGGAATGAAATCATTGACATTCTCTAATAGGAAAGGTAGGCATGGGGATGAGTAATTTAGTTTACTTGAGACATGCACAGGGGTAAAACCTGTGTAAAACACAGAAGGAAGGAGTGATTCATTCTCTGTTGGTGGGCAACACAAATTCTACCAGACCTTTCAGCTCATAGAACAAATGCTCATAGAACACAAAGAGAGGAGCATCTTTGCCCAATTGCCAAACCACCAGCTGTAATTTCCATTTGTCTTATACTTCCTTTCTTATAGCTGTCAAGGACATGTGTCTACAAAAAGAGGCCATGAGATTGGAGTGTTCAGAAGGTGAGAAAAAGGAGGGATAAGAACATATTCTAAAAGGGGCGTCTGAGTGGCTCAGTTGATTAAGCATTGACTCTTAATTTTGACTTAGATGGTGATCTATAGTTCATGAGTTTGGGCCCTGTGTTGAGCTGTGCACTGACAGTGCCAAGAGCCTCCTTGAGATTCTCTCTCCTCTCACTCTGTTCCTTATCCTCCCCCCCCCATAAATAAAATATTAAGAAAAACTTTTTAAAAATAACATATTATAATATACGACAAATGATGCCTAAGTGGGAGGGACTTGAGCTGCTGTGAAGAGAAGGCAGGTGGGACCAAGGGGCACAGAAAGAATATTGATGGGGGAACACAAATGGGCAACTCTATGTGCTTCCCAGTCAAGCCTTGAGATTGGCAGGTGTCAGAACCAGAGAATTTGGTGAACCAAGAGGGAGACATGGGGAAAATGACAAACAAGGTGAGACTGAGGTCATGATCCTGAACTTGTGGCAGATCATCTTTTATGAAGATCCTATTGGGCTGTGTTGAGTTGAGGTGACATCTAAAATGACTGATGCTAGGTGTCTGTTGAATTAATGACCTCTGTTATAATTGGTCATGTGAACTTCAGCAAACATTCCCTTTGGAATGCCTGCCAAATGGTGATGGGGACAGTGGGATGTGTATTGGAAGCCCAGCAACATTGCGGAATGGAAGAATGATAACAGTACATCAGTTCTGCCAACTCAACTCTCTCGAGGGCTGTCTTGTATTCTTATTTTGGAAGAGTTGCTGGTGTTTGGAATTGTCCAGTGAGGCTTAAAGAGAAGGCAGATTTTTTACCCTGAAGGGTGTGTCCCTGGTACATGTATTAAGAGAAAGATAAATCTGAGTGAGCCTCTCCTTCCCATGGTCTGGGCAGAAGGCTGATTTGAAGAACGCATGCTTACAGCTGAGAGAGACCAAGAATCTGTTAGATTTTTAAAATAGATTTGACTGTGTGAATCACATTTAAGTTTACCCTACCATATTTTTTGCTACTTCTGTGTATCTTGGTATCAAAGGAATTAGAAATTTTTTAAAGAATAAAAAAAAAATACCTTAAGGATTAAAGAAGAAAGCGCACCCCAGAAAGGCAGAGGTACTGATGGGAACAAGGGGACTAGAACACATGAGGCAGACACCTCAATGTCACCTCATCTTGGACCAGCGGGCCCTTCCTAGTGCCCTGGTCTCTGGCTTTGTACTTGGAAATGAGGCATTAACAGCATCTTCTAGTAAAACTGGATCAACTCAGGAGGAGACCAATAACCCTTTTTCATTCTATAATCCCAGATCATGTTCTTTAGAAAATGCCCAACCTTCCATCTTGTTGTTACTGCTGCGTCCATTGTGAGAGGTGAGCTCCATGATTGGTCTACACTGGCTCTGCCTTTTTTATGAGAGAACTATATTAATTTCTTTTTTTTTAATTTTTTAATGTCTTTTACTTATTTTTTGAGAGATAAGAGAGAAACAGTACAAGCAGGGGAGGGTCAGAGAGAGAGGGAGACACAGAATCTGAAGCAGGTTCCATGCTCTGAGCTAGCTGTCAGCACAAAACCTGATGCAGGGCTCGAACCCACGAACCGTGAGATCATGACCTGAGCCAAGGCCAGACACTTAACCGACTGAGCCACCCAGGCGCCCCGAACTATATTAATTTCTTAGGGCTGCTATAACAAAGTGCCACACACTGAATGCTTCAAACCACAGACATTGATTCTCTTACAGTTCCAGAAACTGGAAGTCCAACATGGAAGTCAAAGTCTTGGCAAGGTCATGTTCCCTCTGAAGGCACCAGAAAAAGATCAGTCTAGGTCTTTCTCCAAACTTTTGATAGTTCCCTGGCTTGTGGTAGCATAACCCCAGGCTTCACCTGGCATTCCCCTGTGCACATATGTGTCAAAAAGTCCCCTTTTTATAAGGTACCTTTCATATTGGATTAGGGCCCAACCTACTCTAGTACCACCCCATTTTAACTTAACAAATTACATCCGCAACAGCCCTATTTCCAAATAAGGTCACATTCTGAGGCCCTGAAGACTAGGACTTCAACATATAAATTTAAGAGGTGATATATTCAGTTCATAACAAGAACATTGAATTGATTACCTGGTTTAAAACTCCTTTAAAGTTCACAAGATAAACCCACATAAAGAAAATATTGGGGGGGGCGCCTGGGTGGCTCAGTCGGTTGAGCGTCTGACTTCACCTCAGGTCATGATCTCACAGCTCATGAGCTTGATCCCTGTGTTGGGCTCTGTGCTGACAGCCCAGAGCCTGGAACCTGCTTTGGATTCTGTGTCTCCATCTCTCTCTGCCCTTTTCCCATTCATGTTCTGTCTCTGTCTCCCTCTCTCACTCAAAAATAAATAAATATTTTTTAAAACCCCATATACTATCTGGCCCTTGGGAAAAAAAATCTTTGCCAACATCTGGGATGACACAATGCAGCACACAGAAAACTGCCTCAGGAAAAGAGAAGATCTCAGGAGGTAACACAGCATAGCCATTAGAGATTATGGAGACCAGTATGCAAGGTCATATCAAGTTCATCAGGATTGGACCGCCTCTCAAGCAGGCTGAGCAAACTCTTAAAAAGACAGTCCTGGAGGGACAAGTATCCCAGGCCAGCAAAAGACTCAGAATATTCTCTCTCTTTTCCCCAGCAAGAGAAGATCAATATTCTGACTCCCCCAAGGCAAAGGGATTCTTGGCCAGCTGCAAAACCCTTGTGCCTACGGGATTTAATGCTTAATAAAACAAGTCACCCAACTAGGAAAGAGTAACCTGGCCCTTTTGCCTTGGTTTCCTTCCCGAAGGTCTCCATGCCTGTGTGTCAGAGCAGGAGTTCTGAATACCGGGACTGGCTTCTGAGAAACTTACCCCAGTCTGGAAAACAAAAATAAGTGAGTCTTTTGTAACACTATTTTATCCCATCCACAATACTACCCTTTATTCTGCACTATGCTCTCCCACTCTCTCTGGGTTTTGATAATGCTCCCATCTTATACGAAATGATGCCAGCAAGTTGTTGGTAACTGGTTTATTTATTTATTTTCTTGTGCCCTCATTGGACCAAATAAAAAGTTGGCAGCTCGATTTACTTTTTTTTTTTTGCCCTGAAAACTCACAACCCCTACATGTGAAAGATGCAGGGAACATTGTTCTGGGCGGGGCCTCTGATACACCTGCTTTCCTACACAAGGGGCCAGCGACGGAGAGCTGGTGCTCCAGGTGAGTTACCTCTAGCAGACGCCAACACCTCTCTCTAGAACGGTTAGGGGTTCACCTCAGTGTGGTCACCCTCCGCTTGGATGTTACAGAGACTCAGCTGGAGTTAGCTGAAGTGAAAACAAGGAACATATCGGCTCATGTAGCCCAACTCCTGAAGAGACAGAGCAGAGCTGGCCTCTGGGGCCTGCGTGAGCCAGGGTCTCCAACTCCCTAGAACCGCCTTCTCATTCCCTGTCTCCTCTGTCTCTGGGCTCCATCACCATTTGCTCACGAGGTAGGGACATACCTTTGAGCAGATCCAGGCTTTCCTCTCTACAGCTTTGGAAGCAGAGAAAAAATGGTGGGTGTTGTTTGGCTTTGGTTGAAAAGTCCCAGAGAGAGATGGTGATTGGCCTGCCTTCGATCACATACCTGTCCTGACCAAAGGATGCCCATGTCCCAAGACTCCCCGCCTTACTTTCTCAGGTCTGTGCTCAAATGTTCCACTCTCAGTGAGGCCTTCCCTGGCTACCCCATCTATAATCATACTCCTCACTCCCGCCATCCCCAAAATCTGTCTTTTCCCTTGTTCTGCTCTGATTTTCCCATAGCATTTATCATCTCCTAACATATAATTTACTGATTTGTTAAGTTTATTGTCTGGCACTTCCCACTATAAGTTCCATGAAGCAAGGATCATTGTCTGTGTTGCTGATGACTATAGCCTGGTGTCTACAACAGTGCCTGGGATCCAGGGCCTCAAAGAAAATTGCCTACAGAATGAACACATGCGTGGTCTTGACTGTTAACCTCCCCTCACTAGACTATAATGCCCCGTTAGGTAGGGATTTTTTTAATCTTTCTGGACCATTCGCAGCGTCTGTAAGAGTGCCTGACATCTGGAGGACTCTCACTGAATAGTTGTTGACTTGATGAATCGATGACTCTTCATGGCCATGGAGACAGCTCAACCACAGCACGACCTCCAAGGCTATGGTGATCGTCGATTCACTTCCCAGGAGTGGAGTTCTATTACTGTTCACAAGTATCCACTGTACTTTCCTGCTTTGAAGTGAGGTGGACTTGAATTTAAGGTTCGAATACTGTGTGAGGTCGTAGCGGGTAGGTACAAAGCAATAAGATATGGCTGTCTCCATGAAACATAGAGCAGTGAGGCTGTGTGTAATTGAACCACAGTTGACAACCATGCCTGCCATAAAACACCAGGCTTTAGAGCCATTGTCCAATCTTACAGGCACTTCTCAGAGCCTGCCAGGATATTTTTGCACTTTTTTTTTACCTTGTTTTTCAAGAAAAATGCAGGTTTCAATAGATGAGCAATACTGAGGGCAGGCTATAACAACTCTGCGTATGTCTTAGCTTTCATACCTTCTGTTATAAACATTACAGTTTTGTTCAATTTTTTGAAATCTCCATATGCAAACCTTCCATTAAACCAAACCTTTGATCTCCCCCTACTCTGAATGCTTCCATATGACTTGTTACCATGGAGATGATCACATACACCTCATTTAACTGTGTAAACAGCATACAGTTCTGTCCATCTTCATCCCACGAATAGGTGGTATCATTTTTCCTCTTTCTGCTATAAGTTTTGATTTTGACTTTAGTGAATTTAGAGCACCATGCTTAAGGACTCAGGTGTGTCAAGTCAACAACAAAATCCAGTTTCTCTTGATGAGTTAGTTAGACTCCTAATACCCAATAAATTCAGATGCAGAAGAGGCTATCTTTAACAGATTAGAACTTGAATTCACAAGATGAGAGTTTCAATGTCAATTTAATTATTTGAAACTTAAGATCGCATTATCAGAATATGGCAAAAAAAATACTTTTTAATACAATATAATATTTAAAATAAATATACTGGGGTGCCTGGGTGGCTCAGTCTGTTAAGCGTCTGACTCTTGATTTCAGCTCAGGTCATGATCTCACAGTTGAGCCACATGTTGGGTCTGTGCTGACAGCGTGAAACCTGCTTGGGATTGCCCTTCTCTCTTTTTTTCTCAAAATAAACAGTAAACTTAAAATAATAATAATAAAAATAAAATAAATATACTTCTTAAAACAAAAAATATACTTTTTAAAAATTTTAGGTATGGAATCTGAAGAATATTAGATGCCTGCCGTAACAACACTTACATGCAGACAATTCTAAATATATATTGCTTTTATCCAGTGTTGAGTCATTGCCAGATACAATGTTCAGATCATACTCCTATGAAAACATTTCTTGCAGTTTATTTAAAATTCAAATTCAAGTAGGCAATCATTTTTTTTTTTATTTGCTAAACATGGCGGCCCTACTTATGAGACACTCATTGACCATCGAACACTCTATAAACCATTAGGGGTCTCCACTGGGAGAAAAAGGAGAGACGTCACTCAGGAATGACAAGGTCTGTCTGAGGGATAGAAAGACCCAGCCCAGGTCTCGTCTGGCGGTTCCTCAGCACAGTGCAGAAGCCCCGAAGTTTGTTGTAGCAATGAAAGACCCCATATCCAGTCTCATGCAGGGTGGATGTAGGGATAAAAGTTGCAATTAAGACCTCATGGTCTTTTTTTTTTTAACGTTTTTTATTTGTTTTTGAGAGACAGCATGAGCAGGAAGGGTCAGAGAGAGAGGGAGATACAGAATCTGAAACAGGCTCCAGGCTCTGAGCTAGCTGTCAGCACAGAGCCCGATGCGGGGCTTCAACCCATGAACCATGAGATCATGACTTGAGCCAAAATCGGACGCTTAACCGACTGAGCTACCCAGGTGCCCCAAGGCCTCATGGTCTTAAAGTCCAGAGGCCAGTGGTCTTTTCACGATATGGAACCTTTTCCTGAAGCACACCGTCACTCCATTTTGACATTGGTAAGGGAACGCCACAGAATTTTCTTAGGCTCCTGCCCTGCCCCCAGTCAGATTTGGAGTGGAGTCTAGCTCCTGATCTGTAACCAACTCACTGGGTGGCCATTTTCTGACCTTCTTTGAGACTTTTTTCACACTTTTTTTTTTAATGTTTTTATTTATTTTTGAGAGAGAGAGAGACAGTGTGAGCAGGGGACGGTCAGAGAGAGGGAGACACAGAATCAGAAGCAGAGTCCAGGCTCTGAGCTGTCAGCACAGAACCCGACCTGGGGCTCAAACCCACAAACTGTGAGATCATGACCTGAGCTGAAATTAGTTGCTTAAAGGACTAAGCCACCCAGGTGCCCCTTCATAGTCTTTATCCACAAAAATGCGAATGGCGCTGACCCTATCAAACTTGTATGGCCGTTGTTTTCAAATGAGATTGTATACGAGGACATAAAATGTTACAACCGCAGTATAGCAACAGCACAGGTCACATGGGCACACGGTGGTGCTGCCATCACTGCCCCTTGGTGATTTCCAAAGGTTGCTCATTCTGCGTGTATGACAGGAAAGACCGGTTAGGGTGGAGGTGGAGGTGGGGAGGGGCTTCGTGTTTTTTTAACATTTGGTTCTTCCTCATAAGAGCCCAGGACAGCTTGGCCCAAGGCCTTCTCATGGCTACACAGTTTCACAGGCCCCAGAACCTAGCCCGCTCGGGGGCAGCCCCCTGGGAGGCCAGGGGACTAAACAGCTGGCATCCTCCCCAGAAAAGCCTGGCTAAGAAATCACCAAACTGCACCCCAGCCGGGCATATTGAAGTAATTACTCACTGTGGTGAAACCAGATCACTTTTCAAACCCGATCAAGTCACTGGTTCCCATTCTGAGGCCAGGAAACAATCGGTCATGGCTGGCACGCGGTGCGCGCGCGCGCGCGCACACACACACACACACACACACGGAGAATTATCCTAACCCAGAACATGCAAAAAAAAAAAAAAAAGGAGGTAGAGCAAAGGAGAGAAACGTTCTGGCTTTGAAGTTTTAGATAATCGCTGTGTGCCCCAAGGACCTGAAGGGAGGCCAAGAAAGATAAGGTGTTGCCAGATAATACACGAACTCAGAAGACTTTGCGGTTTTTGTTGTTTGGGGCTAGGGGTGCTGGCAAAATTCTGAACATTGATAAGCGGTATCAAGCAGCCCCTCCGAACCCTCTGCTTTCATGTCATCTGCCTTCAGGGGGGCTTTCCTGCTTTTCTTCCCGATTTTCTCCTTCTTTATCCATCTTTGGTCATAACGGAGAACTGGAGAAAGCATGTATTTGTATATTAACACATGTTGTGTGATATCTTTTCTTAGTCTTCATTTCAAAATCAGAAATAGGAGCAGCTGGTGGCTCAGTCGGATAGACGTCCACCTCTTGACTGTGGCTCAGATCACGATCTCATGGTTCATGAGTTCAAGCCCCGGCCCCACATCGGACTCAACACTGATGATGCAGAGCCTGCTTGGGATTCTCTGTCTCTTTCTCTCTCTCCCTCTCTACCCCTCCCCCCCTCATACACACACATACACACACTCTCTCTCTCTCTCTCTCAAAATAAATAAACTTGAAAAAAAAAGATTTAGCCCTTGCAGACATATGTCTTCTCAAATTTTTATTTATTTTTAAATTCCAGTATAATTAACATACAGCGTTATATTAGTTTCAAGTGTAAAATATAGTCATTCAAAAATTCTGTACATTACTCAGTGCTCATCAAGGCAAGTGTACTCTTAATCCCCTTTGCCTATTTCACCCATCCCCCACATATTCCTTTTGAAGGGTGTGTGTGTGTGTGTGTGTGTGTGTGTGTGTGTGTGTATCTACACTGTTAAAGATACACTTTGAAGATACACTGACTAGACACACATCCATAATTCTAGCTTAAAATATACTGACTTAAGAAACTTCAGCATTAGTCTCTCAGACATTTCTGAAATGTCTTTTAGCCACAAATTATTAATCACTAGGACTATATTCATGTAGGACATATGCCTATATGTGTATTCAGAGGGGAGATTCCAGAGAATAGAAAAGCCCAACCTCCTCTCCAAAGTCCCTCTTGTATACACAGTTGGCAGTTTCACCCTTAAGCTGAAGACATTATTCTCACTTAATATGAAAACATGCCCTGAAGGGGTAAGACTTAAACGCTGTTATCTATCAGTACAAATGAGCTGTTGTAAAGTCAGAGGGTTTTTTTTGTGGTTTTTTTTTGTTTGTTTGTTTGTTTGTTTTTTGCACAGGAGAAGGAGGGAAGCAAGGCATGAACTTGGAGTCGAGGAAGAACTGAAGGATAAGGCCATCAGGGTGGAAAGAGAGAGTCAGACTCACATGCAAATGTGGTGTTTATATGGTGCCAGCCATCATACCTGGGGCGTTGCGTGGATTAACTTGAGATGGCGGAAGCATTTCTATTTTACACATGAGAAAAACCGAGACACAAGGAGTTTAAGTCACTTGTCTAAGGTCACCCAGATAATAAATGTCTGAGTCAGGCTTCAAAGTGATCTAGGCTCACTCATCAGGTGATGGACATTTAGGCTTTTTCCATGATTTGGCTATTGTTGACATTACTGCTATGAACATTGGGGTCCATGTGCTCCTATGCATCAGCATTTTTGTAGTATAGAGGTGGGATTTAAGGAAAGGTATTAAGCAGGCTGTGTTGTAGCTTATGGGCAAGTAATAAATTGTATCATTTATCTTGAATGTATCATAGATAAGCTGCTATATAATGATCGCCACTTCAGATAGCTGTGAAATTAGGTGATTAACTAGTTGTTACTTAACCTTCTAATTTCTGTATAAGTCTAAATACATGAAATAGAAGTTGGTGTTTTGATTTTTTACTTTGCTTTTCTGTTTGGAGTGTCATTGTAACTACTGTATTGTAAATGATGGGAAATGATTGCATATGTTAAAAAAAATAAATTGTGTTATATTAAAAAAAAACAAATAAAAAAATAAAAAAACAAAGTGATCTAGGATCAGGAAGTGTAATCATGATGCTCCCAAGATGCAGAATCTGAGCCCAGCCTCTTGGTATTTACACCCTTGTGCGGCTCCCGATGACATTGTATGTAGTAGGGCCGGTCTGTGGGACCAGTAGAATACAGCAGAAGTCGTGGGGTGTTGCTTCTAAGATTAGTTTATTAAAAACAGTGTGGCTTCTGTGCCTTTAAGGAAGCTGGGGCCAGGTCACGAGCAGTCCCGTGGACAGAGCCATTTGGGGGGGAAGTGAGGCCTGCAGCCAACTGAATGCATTTGGAAGTGGATCTTGCAGCCCCAGGCAAGCCTTCGGATGGTTGCAGCCCTGCCCTACCTCAACATCCTGACCACAATCTCAAAACAGACCCTGGGCTAGAACCCAGCAACACTGCTCCCCAATTTCTAACCCTCAAAAATTGTGTGAAATGATAAATGTATGTTGTTTGAAGATGCTAAATTTGGGGATATTTTGTTACACAGCAATAGATAACTAATACAGCCTCTTGGTCTTTTCTACCTAATTTATCATTTTATCCAGCACAGGGGCTTGATGACCAGGCTAAAATGCCCAACTGCTCCCTGTACCTCAGTTGGATTCTCTATTAAACCAATTGTGACACATACTCCATCGTAAAGCAATGCAACTCTTTTAAAGTAAGCCTGACCTTTGCGATTACAATGAGCCCAAGCTACAGTTTGTAAGATGCTCAAATGATTCCTTCTCTGGGAATAAAAGTCTTTCTTTTTCAAATTGGCCTTTTATTTATTATTTTTTAATGTTTTTATTTATTTTTGATACAGAGAGAGACAGAGCATCGGTGGGGGGGGGGGGGGGGGGGGAGGGCAGAGAGAGAAGGAGACACAGACTGCAAGCAGGCTCCAGGCTCTGAGCTCTCAGCACAGAGCCTGACACGGGGCTCGAACCCACAAACATGAGATCGGACCTGAGCCAAAGTCGGAGGCTTAACCAACTGAGCCACCCAGGCGCCCCTCAAATTGGCCTTTTAAAAGAACAATGAAATTCCCATTTCAGCCTCTTATCCCAGAAAACATAGCTCCCTAAGTTCCTTCAAAAAAACCCTATCATGGGGCACTTGGGTGGCTCGGTTGAGCATCCAACTCTTTTATTTTAAATTGTTTTTAATGTTTTTTTTTTTTTGAGAGAGAGAGAGAGAGAGACAGAGTGAGCAGGGGAGGGTCAGAGAGAGAGGAAGACACAGAATCCGAAGCAGGCTCCAGGCTCTGAGCTAGGTGTCAGCACAGAGCCCGACGTGGGGCTCAAACATACGAACCGTGAGATCATGAGCTGAGCTGAAGTCGGATGCTTAACCAACTGAGCCACCCAGGCACCCAGAGCATCCAACTCTTGATTGAGCTCAGGTTGTGATCCTAGGGTTGTGGGATCAAGCCCTGCATTGGGCTCTGCATTGAGTGTGGAATTTGCTTGGGATTCTCTCTTTCTCTCTCTCTCTGTCTCTCTCTCTGTCTCTCTCTCTCTCTTTCTCCCTCTGCCCTTCTCCCCCACTTGCACTCTCTCTCAAAAAAATAAATATATTAATTTTAAAAAATAAAAATAAAAATAACCTTATCAATGTTTAGAAGAAATGCCATTTTCCTTAAAGAAATCTATAAATCTCTCTAGGCTGAATGAATTAGCATTCTCATTCAATTTTTGCATAAAACACCTCAAACCTCATTACCTTAAAACTTCATAATACCAATTTTTGAAATATCATTGTTGAGGCTGTGGGGAGGGAGACATGGTGTGCCCTGACCACTTTTTAATATGTACTAAAATTTAGAATGTGCCACCGGACTCTTAGCCATCCCTTGGGACTTCTACAAATATTTGAGTTAAAGTTAATTGAAATGTATTGCCTCTGAGAATGTCATAACACCCACTGAGATGGGTGGAGACCACTCAGGTGCCCCTAGAGTTGAGATTTACTTCTCTCTGAAATGATGTTCAAGCAGAAACAGAAAGCATTCAAAGCAAGGTATTTAGTCTCTCCTTTAAATAACAATTAATTCATCTACCGTTTTTAGTTCGCCTGCTGGGCCCTGGAGCTTGGAGGAGCGCCCCCTGGAGGCCATCAGCGGCCGTCAGTGTGCTCTCCCGGATGTAGGCCGGTAGAACTTTGTGCCACCCTAAGGCTAAACGCTCCCCAGTCCTCCTCACCCCTCTCGCTGGGCTCCCTACTTATTTTTAGAGCTTCCTTTATGGCCTTCCTCTCTTGAGGGGCTCCAGGGTGAGAAATAACCCTCCATCTCACACACGTGTGTCTCACATGAAAGCAGTTCACTTCTCCTCAGGTAGCCCTCACCTTCCACCCTCACGTCTCCTCACTTCCTGACTCCACGTGATGCTGGTGTGTGAATCTGTGTGTAGACTTCCTTCACTGCCACACACACACACACACACACACTCCACATACACGTCAGAGACACACATACCCCTCACACACTATGCATACATAGCCCTTACACACATACACCTCAAACACATGTACCTCGTACCACACTTACACACACACACATCTATACCTCAGACACACCTCCCCCCCCACATCTGTCCCTCAGAGACACACACGTACGTCACATACTGCACAGGAATACCGCCCTCACATACACCTACACCTCACACACACACCCCTCAGTCAATACACACCCATCAATATCTCATACTCCCCCTCCCACGTTTATACCTCAGAGACACACATACACCTCACGTTCTACACATGCCCCCCTCACATACACACACCTCATGCCACACACACACACACACACACACACCACCCTTGAAAAGACACACACAAACCTGCCCGTATACCACACACATACATACCCACTTCACACACACACGCACCTCACACACACCCCACATAATGCAAGGAAGGAAACCATTTTTCTCCACTTTCAGTTTCGGCAGTTGAGATCTGTGAATACAACTGATGAACGACAGGTTGACAGGAGAAATGGTCTATGACGTACGCACACAGAGACCTTCCTAGAAAAATAGCGACGATCCAAAGACGCAGTTAGAGCCCAGGGTTTATATATCATGTTAACAAAGAGCAATAAATTTGCGTACGCGTGACAAGACAGAGGGAAAGGGTTTAGGCTTTTCGGGGCAGTAAACTGAGGGAAGGTGAACAAATGGGGGGGGGGGGGACTAATGGAAGATAAAGGTTGTTTAGTAAGGTTCTGTTGGCACAGGCTCATCTCAGGGCTGTCTCCCGCCTAAGATTCACCGTCCCCTTCCTGGAAGGAGAGAGAAGAGGGGAGACCCCTTCACAAAGGGGATTTGATGCTCTGCTTTCAGACAGAGAGAAAGATGGCTAAGAGTTTTTCCTGTGGCTGCTTCTTCTCAAGCGCCTTTAGTTCAAATTAATCCTTATGCCGAAGCGGCATATTTGGGGTGATATATTCTGACCCCCTTTTATATACATCTTAAAGACTCCCGCATAGACACACACATATACTTGACTTACGGCACACACATGCATACCCACCTCACACACACACACACACAATCTCACACCACACTCAAACACACACCCACTATATTTCACATGCTGTATACACCTCCCCACACACACATTTACCTCAGAGACACACGCACAAAAATACACATATACTGCACATACTAAACACATAATCTGTTCACACACACACACACACACACACACCTCATACCACACTCAAACACACTCACTATATTTCACACGATGTACACCCCCCCACACATGTACCTCAGAGACACACATAAAAACACACGTACATGGCACATACTAAACACGTAACTGCTTCACACACACATACACTCACACACACCCCTCACGTCACACAAAAACACACCCACCTCTGCCTCCCAGGCTGTGTACACCACACACACGTCGCCCACCGCACGCAGGCTCACCCCAGAGTTCTGCCCACTAGTTCCTCTTCACCCTTTGAGATGTCCCTTCCTCAGGGAGCCCCTTCCTGAGGACTGACGTAAGAGGGTCCCTGGGGTCCCACACAGCTGTCCCTGGCCTTTCCATCTGTTCTGGGTCTGAGTCAGGCGGGCCCCTGGCAGCCCGAGCCTGTGTCCATTCACAGGTGGCTCCTCTGTCTCCCCCTGTCATCACCCTTGCCCACAGCACGGAGTAGACTCTGAGTAGAATTTCCTTCTGGAACAAAGAGTGAGTTCTGTGCTATTTCTGTGATAAAGAGCCCATCGGACGAATAAAAGCTGTGAAGCCTACCAAGTCCAGACTCTGGGGGCCAGACATTAATCACTAGAAGCCAACGCTTCGCCTCAGAACAGTTTACCAATCTGTGAAGTGAAGATGTCAATCGTCACCAGCTCCCGGCTGGCTGAGAAGGTTCCATGGGCTTTCACACAGATGTGAGCCCACGCACACGAGTACTTACACAAATAACGTTATCAGTCATGACACTGGGGACGTGAAGCCGCATAGATGTTCATTAGGAAAAGCCAGCCCGATATCTGGCCTGACTGGGGAAAACGCCGATGCATCCGCCTTCCCGGGCCCCTCTTATCGCAAGCAGACAGGTGTCAGAGGCACAATGGATTCCAGAACAGCGATGCTCACTCCGGCCTGACGGGCCCTCACCCCTGCTCCCAGGTGGACCGAGCCCTCAATAAGCAGCCCTGCCTTCTGGCTCAGATCCACACAAGCGTGAGGCCATGCCTGCTCCTAACTCCAGTCTGTTCTGAACCCACACCATCGCCCGGTTAGCATTTCTGACAGATCGGTTCTTCCTATGAGGTGACTTTCTGAATCAATGAAAATCATTTCCCCGCAGCCTGCCTCTCACACTTTGTTTTTTCCCCTCTGTCCTCTAATTGGAAACACTTTCAAACCTTTCCACCTCCTGCTTGCTTCATAGTGAGCAAAGATTTGATTTATTCCCTATTAAAAATGTCCTTTTGGGCCAAAATGGGGAGACAGGGGAGAAATGATGATGGCTAAAGGAAAGGCCGAGAGCAGAAAAACACACAATTCTGAGAGTTAAAATCAGGTGAGTGGTTCCTGTCGGGGGCGAGGCCAGAGCAGGGGGAGCCAGGCAGGAGCTGGGTCAGAGATGCTGGCAACCCTCCCAATAACATGGCACTGACCTCCTCGTGGAAACATCTGCTTCCTCAGACACCGGCATCCAAAATCACTTGCGTGGCCATTTTATCCACTACAAATGCCCTACATTACAGTGCATTCGAGGGGTAGGGCTGGTGGGGGCGGCACACTTTTCTCCCTGAAAGGCTAAGTGGGAAAGAGGGCGAGGAGGCCAAAGCAAGCACGATCCCACCTTAACTTGCTGGAAATACTTTTCATTCCTCCTTTATGCTCCCGAGTGTGCTGCCTTCCACACGTCCAGCCACCATGAGGACGTGCATTCCTGATTCAATATTCCCCTGCTTACTATTTCACAGATTCTGAAGGACTGGCATAAGAGGGATCAGGGGTGAGAGGGTGGGCGGGATGATTTCTGGGTGCTGCTGTCCCCACATGCTCACATACCTTTGAGGTTTACCAAGCCACCCAGGGAAGCTGCCTGCGGTGTAGCCCAGCTGGGTCAAGGGTGGAAAGCCTGCATCCAAAGGAATTGGGGTAGGGCTCCCCCATCTGCGTCAGTGCCTTTTAGCTGAGCACCTGCTGTTGGATAGGTGCAACCCTGGGCACTCAGCATCATTGCACCTTAGGAGCTTTTTCACACACGAGTGGAGGATCTGACCCTATGGACCTTGGATGCATCATGCTTTGCTTTACACACAAAACAAAAACACCAGCACAAAATGGCACCTAAGCACAGATCAGGAGGGCACCATATGTTCGAGAAATACATATGAATGTTTGATCTGGAAGCATGTCCTTGTCCTGGGGCCTCCAGCTCATGATGCTGCCATGCTGTCCTCTGAGGACCATAGCAAGCAAGAGAAATAGAGGAAGAGGAAAGTGAGTCATGAACAATAGCTATCACACAGCTCATTATGGTTTACAAATGTTACTTTAAAAAATAGTTACTACGGGTGCCTGGGTGGCTCAGTCGGTTAAGTGTCCGACTTTGGCTCAAGTCATGATATCACTTTCCATGACTTTGAGCTCTGCATCAAGGTCTGTGCTGACAGCTGAGAGCCTAGAGTCTGCTTCAGATTCTGTGTCCTCCTCTCTCTCTGCCCCTCCCCCTCTCGTGCTCTGTTTCTCTCTCTTTCTCCTTATTTATTCAAAAATAAGTAAACATTAAAAAACAAATAGGATCTAATATCAGAATTCAGATATGGTGCAAATTTTTAAAAGCCATATAATTTTAGGACAGATATCATTTGGATCTGTTAGACCATCTGCTTATCTATAGTACATCATACATATACATAGAAATAAAGATTATGTCATTGTAACAAAAAAAAAAAAAACAAATAGGTACTATATGCATTGGGTACTCAAGTCAATGGTACAAAAAGGATACAGGGAAGGGTAAGTTCTACCCACCCCCGTCCCCAGAGACAATCTCTATGACAAGTTCCTTGTTGATGCTTCCAGAAGTGTTCCACACATGCAGAACGCTTGCATCTCTGCACTGCGAGAAGCGCTTTAACCACAAACAACAAAGCGTAGACTGCCAAGGATTATGTGGTGGCAGAAGTGTTATCGTATTTGATTCTTGTGACAATCAGCACCATGCATCCCCTCAGATGAGGGAGCTGGGTGACAGGCTGGTGTAGGTCACTGCCCAAGTCTGCAGCCAAATACCTATTGGATGCTGAGGAGACTGGAGCTGTTTGCAAGGGCTGCACTAACAAACCTCCACAACCCAGGGGCTTAAAGCAACAGAAATTTATTCCCTCGGAGTTCTGGAGCCCAGAGTTCTGATATCCAGGTGTCAGCAGGGTCGGTACCTTCGGGAACCCTGGGGGAGGATCTGTCCCAGGCTCTCTCCCGGCTTCTGGTGGATGCCAACAATCCCGGCATGCCTCAGTCATGATAGCTTAATTCCAGTGTGTTTTTTTTCCCTCTGTGTCTCCTCATATATCTGTGTCCACAGTTCTCTCCTTTTGTAAGGACACCAGCCTTTGGATTTAGGGTCCACTCTAAAGCTCTTCCTGGTCACCTCCCCATAACCAGTCTCCTCCACACCCTTTGGTCTTTTGTTTTAGCAGAAGGTGGTATTTACGCCTGAGTTCTCAGCCACCTCTGAGAGTTCCTTATTCTTCCCTCAGTCTCTCCCCTGTACACATGACATGTACATGTTAAAAAACTTCTGCTTGTCTTTATCTTGTTGATCAGTCTTTTGTCAATGGGGACCCCAGTTGAGAACACAGCAGGGTAGAGGAAAACCCATTTTTCTCCTCTACACTCTCATCCCCACTGAACTAATCAAGTCTGCAAAGCCCCTATTTCCATATAAGCTCATGTCCACAGGTCCCAGGGGGACTGGACTTTGGAAGACACCATGCAACCCACCACAGTGTCCTTAGTAAGTCAAAGAACCCTTTTCAACTCCAGATTCTTCATCTATACTTCAAAGGGGTCCTGTGGAGATGACATGAGAAGACCCACAAAAAGCACTCAGTGCCGGCTTTTGTGATCCATGAATGTTTGTCACTGCTGTGTCCCCAGTAACATCATCATCTTCATCTTTGTCACTCTCTGGAGTGATAGGATGTGGGAAAGACACAAAGAAGGACAGCAAATAATCTCTGCCTTCAGGGAGTCTGCAGTTTAGCTGTGGAGGCTACATAACACCTCTTATATACTGAATGCTAAGCTCAAGGGACCAGTCAGAACTGTAGAAAAAGACAAGGCCATGTGGAAGCAGTTTAATAGATAACACAGAAGACACCACATGTCATGAGCTTTTAGGGAACTCTCAGGAGCAACACGGGCCCCTACAGAGCTGCCATCTATGCCTCAAAGACAGCACCCTTTCATTCCCAAACCACAGAACCCGGCCAAGGACACATAGTCTTACCATTGGTGACACTGTGGAAAAGCACACCTCCGACGAAAATAACACTGTGGGTCATTTTGGTGAAAAGTCTTGAGACTTGGGGTTCCTACAAGGTAGAATCCCCTGACTGCCTTTACTTACCTCAAAATTCAGACCAAGAACCTCAGGCACACACTGGGTGGGGCTCCTCCCTTCTAAAGGTGCAACACCCCTGCATTCTGCACCGCAGCATCTGTAAAACATGATGTTTGAATGCTATCCACTGCTGCTGTGAAGCCTGAGGTATTGGTGAGGATCATAGCAATGGAAAATACCAGCAAGAGTGTATGTTGCAAAAATCACACTCGGGAGCCCTCGGTGGTTCTTGAACTTTACAGTATGATTTGCACTTGTAGCCTTTGCGTCTAGAGAGAACTTGGAAAACCAGCCACACCGCCAGCCATGCTGCACACTTCTGAAGTGCTCTGCTGAGGCAATTGTCTTTCTTTCATCTGTAGAGGGCTTTGCCTTTCATGTTAGCGTTATAAATAAGATGAATCCTGTTCATCCTTAAGTAGGCTAGATTGTTTCTCTCATAATAGATTTCCCTGGGCAAAATAATCTGATTGGCTTTCTTTGATATGAAATGAAAGATAAGTTGACGGGAGTTCAGTGTCTTTGTTTGAAGAATACTCTAATGCACAGACTTAGGGCAAAACATGACTCAGTCAGTGGCTCTCTAGTAGTGAGCTATAGCCATAAAATACAGGTGGGAGCAGTTCTCTGGACTTCTCAGGGCAAAAGGGGCTGGGTTTGTAGATCAGCCCACCAAAACACCCATACATCCATTACATCTTTACTGTTCCTAATCATCCTAGCCCAAATTCTTGGTCCTCTAAGCAGAGGCCAAACATACAGTGATAATACAGCCAGAACTTCCTAGAAGGGTTTGGATATTAACTCCTTCCCACCAAATGGCCAGTTCATATATCCTGGTGTTCATTTCAAAAATATGTCTCCGGTAATCTTTGGGTATGGTATGGAAGGGTGAAGAGATTAAGAGGAAGGGGACTGTTTCTTTAAAATTTCAAGCAGTAGAGGAAGCCCTCACCAACTCTTTAAAAATAAGAGGCCTTCTCCTATTTTATCTTCTGTACCTTTCTCCTGCTTCCTGGTAAAAATGATAATTGTGACAATAATGACGGTGATATACTAGTAATAATAATACAATGAGGATGATAACTAAGATTTACAGGGAGTTTAATGTTAGGCACTGTGCCAAATGCCTTACAGAGATCTTCTCATTTAACCCTGCCAACAATGTAATCAATCAATGTAAACAATGTATTATTATCTCCATTTTACAGATTAGTAATGGAGACCTAAGGTCATACGGCTGGAATTCAACTTCAGCCGTCAGCTCAGGGTCGCATGCCCATCAATAGTATGCCGAGTCTTTTCTCATGGTATTGAATTCCTTGAAAGTGGACAGAAAAGGTTTAAGCACCATCTGTGGAAGAAACTGAAAGAAGCCAAAACCTGTGGAGACTTCCAGAAAGGCATCTGCAGGTGGAGGTGGGTGGAATGATGTCCCATGAGCAGTTAGGCACAGAGGCTGATGGGAGGCAGGTGATGTTAGACTATAAGGGCAGAACACAGCCACTCTCAGAAAGAGGCACTTCACAGAGTCAGAAGAGCAGGACGCACCAGAGACTTCTGTCAGCGGACAGGGGGGTCAGCCTCTGGACAAAGATTCAGAGACAGTCCCTGCCATGTGTGACTGTGAAACCACCTCAAAACCTGGTTACCGGCAAGGTCCACATCAGGCCACAACATGTGGGGCTCCCTGCCCCTGGGCATTGGAGGGCTGTCCTTGGTGCCGCCCCTGAACGTGGGCTCACTTGTGTTCCCCAAGCCTCTGCCTGTGTCCATGGTGAATCCCCAGATTCCCAGCACTTCTCCCAAATCTTTGGATGAGAGTCTGTGTTTGTGCAAGCATGCAGGTGATTCTGGTCATCCTGCAGGTTAGAAAAACACCGAAGGGGATTATGCAGAGCTTGGGGGCCACACTGCAAGTAAAAGTTAAGTATAGGAAGTCAGGAATATTATCCAAAGATTTTAGAGTCGCCAAGGGTCCCTCCCAGTTTGCTGGGATTGAGACCATTTCTGGGACCTGGGATGTTCAGTTTTCAAACCGGAGAGTTCCAAGAAATCCCTATTCCATTCATAAACCCACATCCCTTCTTGCCATAAGCTTGATGTGACCCCAGAAAACTGAGACTGTTTCCTTTCCCATTAGGATCCTGCTCCCTGGGCTGCAAGGAACACAGCATTGCATGTTGAATTGTGTGTTACCAAAAGCTCCTCCGCCTCCCAGAGGTATTTGCATTTAAAAAGAGGGACTATAATTTATTTGGCCTCCTTCCTTTGCAGCTGAAATTACTGAATATCTTCAAAAATCGGCAGTAAAACTTCTAGCTGCGTTTCAGAAAAGTGATACTTGTAACTAATTTACACTTTCCTTTATACTTGATGGAGGAAAGAAGAATTTACACTTCTCTCTCAAAATTGCTCTCCACCAGTCAAACTTATATATGAATTCTTTTTGTCCTTTTTTTAATGTTTATTTTTATTTGAGAAAGAGAGAGAAAGCATGAGTGGGGAGAGGCAGAGAGCAAGGGGAACACAGAATCTGAAGCAGGCTCCAGGTTCTGAGCTGTCAGCACAGAGCCCGATGTGAGGTTTGAACCCACGAACTGTGAGATCATGACCTGAGCTGAAGTCAGAAACTTAACTGACTGAGCCTCCCAGATGCCCCTTTTGTTGTCCTTTTAAAATTATCTTCAATTTCTACTTAATTTTCTTTTCCTAAATTCGGTACTATGATATTAAGGAAAAAAAAATCTTTCCACACAGGTCCGAAGTCATGTGCTTGAAGCGTGGAAGGCCAAATTAAAACAACAAGATGAATAAATAATTAAACCAAATAGCATATGTAGAGGGAATCCAAATTCCCAAGCAGAGTGGGGCTTTACAAAAATAATTACAATAAAATATAAACAGAAGTTAAAGAATGACCTAAGTGCCTGAGTTGATACTGGCTGGGGAGTTGGCCTCAAGATGGCCAACGAAGTAGACATTTCAGACGTGACTTTTCCCCAAAGCCACCGTTCCACAGGTGACTGTCTAGGGACCCTGACTCTGGAGGCCTGAGTTCAGTGAGCCAAGGACAAAGAGTCTTTCTGTCTGCTATTCCTGAAGTTTAGTGCAGAGGGGAAAGAGGAGGGAGTCCCTGAAGGGAGGGAGTTACAGCACAGAACTTCCCATGCACAGACGCCACCTCCACACTGTCTAAGGTTCAAATCCCATCTCTGCCGAGGGCTTGCTATGTGATCTGGGGCAAGTTACTGACCCTCTCTTTGCCGGAGGTAAAATAGTAACATCTACCCTACAAGATTGTTGTTAGGAGGATTGGTAAGCTGCTCTGTATAGAGCACTTAGAACAGGGCCTGCCGCTTAATCAGCGCTGTTTAAGTGTCTGCTTGTATTTAGAAGGAAAGTGGTAACAAGTAGGAAATAAGCCAGAGATCTGATACACAGTATAATGAACAGAGACAATAATATTGCACTGCAATTGCGCAATATGATGAATATCACTACATGGGCAGTCCTGTTATAATACACAAATGTAGCAAGGTAATACCCTGTAGCCTTAAACATACACAATGTCACATGTCAAATTAATTAGATTTTTAAATAATGGAAATCTTTATATCTGTATCTTGAGCATATTGCTTACTTTTATTTTATTTGTTCTGATATTTATTTATTTTGGGGTGAGAGAAAGCACAAGTGGGGGAGATGAGAAAGAGAGAAGGGGCCAGGGGATCCAAAGCAGGCTCCACTGTCGGCACAGAGCCCGATGCGAGACTCAAGCTCATCAACTGCGAAAATCATGACCTGAGCTGAAGTTGGCTGCTCAACCGACTGAGCCACCCAGGAGCCCTTAGCATGTTGCTTAATTTTAAAAATTGCTCTGCACCAGAAGCTACACAACTGGCCAAATGCCATCTGCCGAGCCATCCTTCTGGGTCCCTAAGGTAGTGCTTGTCTGAATAAACTGACAAATTTTAAAAAATTGGAAACTATCATAAACACCTAGATTTCCAGCTGTTTGTGACAAATACAAAGGCCTGGCCTCACTAGGCTCACATTCTGCGTGGCCAGTCTCAGCTGGAGCTGAGCGGGGTCAGCTCTGAAATGGAACGAGTGCTCCCTGATTTGTCACAGATGCCCCCTCCCCACATCTGATTCGCGAGAGGCCATCGAATTGTGGTACTTATTTTAAGGTAAGGGTCAGCAAACCGTGGTCCATGGGCCCAATCCAGCCCACTGCTGGTTTTGTAAATAAAGTTTTATTGAAACTTAGCTACACTATTCCTTTACATATTGCCCGTGGCTACTTTCACGTTGTAAGAGCGGAGTTGAATGGTCACAAAGGAGTCCCTGTGACTCCCAAAGCCGAAACTATGGATTCTCTGGCCCTTCATGGAAAACGTTTGCCAAATCTTGCTTTCAGAATTGGAGCATGTGCTGAAAGAGAGCTTATATTTATAGTTTCGAAAATATATAGTTTATTTAAAACTTAAAGTTGTATTATAATTATTTAGAGGGAGAGTAAATTAATCAGAGAGCCATTATCTTGAATCAGAGAAAAACTGAACCATTTTGGGGCTTGATGCAAGTCTCCCCTGGTGGCCGTGGACCTCAATTACAGGAATAATTCTTTTTTTTTTTTTAACGTTCATTTATTTTCGAGAGAAAGAGACAGAACGTAAGAGGAACAGGTAGAGAAAGGGACACAAAATTGGAAGCAGGCTCCAGTCTCTGGGCTATTAGCACAGAGCTGGACGCGGGGCTTGAACTCACAAACCATGAGATCATGACCTGAACCAAAGTTGGGTGCTTACACGACTGAGCCACCCAGGCGCCCCACAGGAACAATTCTTAAATCACAAGACGAACATCAGGCGGTGTAATTTTCACAATACCATCTCTAAGAACAGACACTATTAAATTTTGTTATTGATTATAGAAATCTTTCCCTAGAGCACCAAATGGGGGAAGTGACCATTTTCTCTTTCTTCACCTTGAATAAATTAAATCTCCTTGCTTCTTCACTGTGAAAATAAAACTGGGCCAAAGAATAAAAAATCAGTTTATCTAGGGCCACCTGTCTGGCTCCATCAAAGAGTGAGAGACTCTTGATCTCGGGGTAATGAGTTTGAGTCCTACACTGGGTGTAGAGATTGCTCAAATGAATAAATAAATAAAAACTTAAAAAAATCAGTTTGTCTATGTATCATAATCATTAGGAAAAAATATGTAAAAATTATAATAACAATGGATCAACATTTCAGTTCTCATGAGCTTATTTTTTAATCATAGAATAACATTATTTTACTAAAACACTTTGACATATACATATGTTTTATGTATTATTTATATAGAGACTTCTGTTATTATTAATCCTCCCACAAATTCCTACAGTCCACAGTGTGCATAACACTCAGCTGACCCTCACTTTGAACTTGGAATACGCATGTTACTCATTCTTGTAGGCTAAGGCAACAAGGCTTATTCCACATGGATAGACTTCAGATGTTAGCTGGGACTTCTACCAAACTAAATCATTGGGTTCCAGTGATGTTATCTATTGACAACTCCTTTTTCAATTGGTTCTGGGGAAATTAATGCTTTTAATATGATGTGGATCAGCTCCTCTTATTTGTCTCCTCCAAATAATGATTAAATGAAGTCTCTACATTTTTTCCTCAGGAGGGACCTTGGTCAGGAATTTATATTAGTATTCTGCTAGATTCTTTTCAGCCCCAGGGACATCTTTTGCATCATGAATATGCTGTAGTGTCCATTTTGGAATATGTTTCCTATACACTGTTGCTTTCAGATTCTGGCACATAAAAAGTACTCAATCGGGGCACCTGGGTGGCTCAGTTGGTTAAGGGTCCAACTCTTGGTTTCAGCTCAGGTCATGATCTCATGGGTCATGAAATCAAGTCCTGTGTAAAGCTCTATACTAACAGCGTGGAGCCTGCTTGGGATTCTCTCTCTCCCTCTCTCTGCCTCTCCCCCACTTGCACACATGTTCTCTCTCTCCCTCTCTCAGAATAAATAAACTTAAAAAAAACTGCTCAATAAATATTTGTTGAATTAATGAATGAAAGTGCTGAGAACAGGGATTGGGAGGAGTTGAAAGCAAAGCTCAGCCCCGCAGGGAGTTCTAAGCCTGGGAGGACCTTCTGGAACTGAGCCCTGCAGGTGAGAGAGAAGGGTCCTTATAGCCTCCTCCCATTCCACCTCCACCTCTCGGCACCCTCCCCTTCCCCCCACGCCCATTAATAAGTCTCAGGTGAGGGCAGTGGAGAGGAGAGATTAGTAAAGTAGCCTCAGGCAAGGTAGTCCTCTTTATTCAAGGCATTCCTCAAAAGGAATTCAAGGCAATCCTGTTGAAAGCTGCTTGTCAAGGGCACTCCCAACCTGGGAGATGCCTTCATTCCTGAAAAGGAATCCAGGAACCACACGACAGCCACTACCAAATGGTGCTTGCCCAAAAAAGGTTAGCCCTGCCCTGTAAATAGTTGTCCAGGGAATGAATAAATAAATACCGGAAGCGACTCCTATACCACTGGTCACCTGCATGTCATGCCTGTTTATGCTTCATCACTCTAAATCGTCCTCCTGGCCCTGTGGATGCGTGGGAAGGGAGAGAATGTTCCTTCCCTATCTTCCATGCTCATCGATGCCTTCATTCCGGGGTGAGCCCAAGCAGGCGGTCACGGTGGTGCTTTATGGCCACAGCTTCAAGGACTTGTGGGAAGTCTAATTGCAGGATGCCAGCCATGAGGGGCAAAGAGTGGGGTTGTCTTAAGGGGCACGAATTGGTAAATGAGTTTACCTCAGCGCCCTTGCCATGGCATCCCAGCCAAGTCTCAGGCATGGAATTCCCCAAATGTTACAGCTGTGTTTCATATGCCTACTTTCTTTTTAGGACACAAAATGATGAGTCTCACTAATGATCTCTGAAATCTCTCTCAATCCTAACATTCTATGATTTTATGATCCAAAAAATAGGACCTAACACTCTTGGGTGTTGGTCATGTGCCAGCTTCCATGCCAAGCACTTTGCAAACATTAGCTCATTTCATCTCCACAGTATCCTCATCAGGAGCATGAGGATAATAATTGTACCACCCTCAACACTGAGAATGAAATGAAATAACAGATAGAAACTTAGAATATAGCCTGGCACGTAAGAAGTGTCATTGTTTTTATTCCTGATTACTCAGAACTCACTGTACGGTCTCCCTAAGGTCTACCTTTCCTTGAGAGTTCTAAGCTCCATACATTTCCTGATTTCATCCCACCTTAAGTGTCTCCTCTTTCCTCATGGCTCTCTTGGGTGATCACAATAACCTGAGTTTTAGTTCACAACCATTGTTGGTATGTATGCATGACCTGTATGTTTATACAAGTTGTTTTGAAGCGTGCTATTTCCCACGAAGTACTCAGCACTCTGAGTGGTTGTGTTGTACGTAACCCCAAACCCATTTTCCATGCCCACTCTTTCAGTGTCTGTCATTATAACCTGTCTTAGTCCACCTTGAACTAAATTGCCACAGGATGTGATCATTAAAACTTCATATCTGGAGCCTTCTACAATATACATAAGCCAAACTTATTTGTGTATAGTTAAACCAATCACAAGCATATTAGAAGCACATGTTTACCAATTAGAATGGTAAAATGATAAGCCATATCTCTGGCACTTGTGTTCCTCTAGACAGTCCCTCTAGACTGTTCATAAAGCCACCAACAGTTCTCAAGTGGCCCAGATAAGCCCCCAGAAACTGTTAGGATGACATATGCTTGTTGCTTTAGGATAATTGTTTATGCCCTTGGTTCTCAACTCTGGCTGCACATTGAAATCATCTGGAGAACTTTTAAAATTAGCAAAGCCCTAGAGGCCCTTGGGTGGCTCGGTTGGTTAAGTCTCTAAAACTTGATTTTAGCTCAGGTCATGATCTCGAGGTTCGTGGGATTGAGCCCCATGTTGGGCTCTGTGTTGACAATGCAGCGCATGCCTGAGTCTCAATCTCCCTCTCTCTCTGCTCCTCCTTCTCTCTTTATCCCTCAAAATAAATAAATAAACTTAAAAAAATACTAAAGCCTGGGTCACATATCCAGTTTCTGATTTAATGGATCTGGGTGCATCACAATATTTAAAGCTTCTTCGGTGATTTTAATCGTAAGGAAATTTGAGAACTACTGATCTATGCCATTGTCAAGTGAACATAGTTGTTTAATTGCCATACTTTCATCCTTTTATGCATATAGTACACCTTGACTCCTAAAGACAAAATACCTCAACACTTTCAACAACGGTAGGCTCTACTGTGTACCATGTGGACAGGGGAGCTATGCATTTCCAAAACATCCTGTGCACTGGTATATTTTAGAATGTTCCACAATTATACAATTAGGAATGGGTAAGGAAATGTTCCAGTAAAAATTAATAGTGGTTATAGGAAAGAAAGAGGTTCAGAGCCACAGAAAGAAACAAAATTAAATGGTTATTTAGTGGGAATTTCTCAGAAATTTGAATATGCTAATGTGCATCTAAATCTTCAAGAGCATTCCCCAAGTTCATTTTATCACAGAACCCTCTCCACCATCCCGGCACCTCATAATATCTTCCAGAATATTCTGCTGAGTACTTTGAGAACCTCTGACTCAAAGGGTTTGTGCTCTAGAAAGAGGAAGAGGATGGGGGTGTTGAAGAAAGTACAGGACACAGAGCTGTTACCCACAGGACCTGACTGCATTGGGAGCCAGGGTTCCAACTTCTAGGAAGCCAACCTCAGAGATGGATGGGTCCTTTTTTACTGTTGCCTGTTGCAGCAGGGTGCCAAAGATGCTCAGCTCCAACTAAAACTGGATAAGCAACGTCTCTGTCTTCCAACCCCTGGGATCATACAGAAGTTATGTGGGACCTGTACATGGTGACATGGGACACTTAGTGTTCCCATGAAGAGAGAGTGAAGGTCAATGCCAGCGTTGGGAGCTCTTCTTTGGCAGGACAGAGAGAAAAGCAGGAGAGAGAGGATATGGCCCCACACGGGTGCAACAATTCTGCCCTTCTGACCTCTACCAAAATCTGGCAGCCCAACCTGAGACAACTTTCTTGTGCCTAAAATGGAATATGTAACACCTAAATGTCCTTGTGGAAATTAAATATGACCACATAAATGAGAGGACTATATGAACCATAATGATCCATGCAAATGTTGGCAATTACTTTTATCATGGTCATTATCATCAATGGGATTCTCTCACTGAGTCTATCTGAATAATAACCCAGGGGAAACTTGACTTGAAAATCCATAACCACACAAAAAATTTTCCTTGTTTCTCATAAATGTTGCTGGCTGAGGAGGGAGGAAGAAAGAGAGAGAGGGAGAAAGGCAAAAAGGAGAGGGAGGGAGAGAGAGAGAGGGAGGGGGGAGAGAAGGAGAGGGAGGGAGAGAAAGAAATTCAACAATATGGGGTTCCAAATATCTTCAGGGGTATTCTGTTTTATTTGTTCTCCTCTGAGACCTTGAAAGTGAGCTGAAAGTTCACCTCATTCCACCGTTTAATAGTCCGTTGTCTCCTACCATCATTTCCAATGCATCTTATTGACAGATGGTTCCTTTGGGAGAGCACCTTAATGATTAATTGAGTAGAAAACACCGCTCATCTTCCTACAGGTCGGCACTTGTTTAACAAGGCTAAATTGGAACAACACACACGAGCCGACGGAAGATAAACGGCAGCTTGTTCCTCTCCAGATTTTCTCCGTTGTCCCAATTCTATTTTTGCAGACCTGCCGTGAACATGGCTGGGAGGTGGTTTCCACCCACCTTCACCAGAGCTCTGTAATCCTGTGACTAGAGTCTGAAGCTAGGGTCTAGCTACATTCTAAGTCATGGTTCTTTTCATGAATAATCCAGCTTAACTGACTGGTTCCCGTCCCATTCCATTTGCCAGTTTCCCAGTATACACACTTAACTTGCGTTCTACTTGGCACCGTTGGCTCTCTGTCCTTTTTTTGCGTGTGTGCAATTTTGTATTATATATGCTTGATTTGTTTCCCACTAAGTGGCTTCCCTTCTTCCCTTCCGCCCACTGTGTGGAAATCCTCTTTCCTTTCTCTGGTCCTTTTTCCAGACACTTGATACACGGCCCTGGATGACCTTCTGTCTTTGATGGGCTACCCCCCAGAGAAAACCCCTTGGAGTTTTTCATTTTGCTTAGACCATCCCATGTGGTATTGGTATGATATGCCCCAGCTTGCTCAAAGGGGTAGAAATACACAAATTCTTTGAATAGCTTTACTCGTAATACATATGAGAATTACATCTTTCTGCCTGAAAAATACAACTGTGCTGGGTGCCCTTGACTTCCGAGCCCTTAACGATAACCAAAATAGCGGTAACAACACTTCTGTGCCAGTAAGTATATAGATCGGTGCCATCTCATTAAACCTCCCACCCTCCACCTCTGCCGGGTCCTGCTAAGCGAGAAGCGTGTGGTTGAGCAATCTTCTCCCCACTCAAAGTCAACAGGAAATAGGCAAGACTGAAGCTTCATTTTTGTTGAAGTATCAAGAGCCATTGGAAACCTTGAAATACAGAGAAACTACTGTAATTGCCTTGGGGACTTAAGATAATACTGTCAACCCACAGCTTCATAAAATATAAAGCAATCTATTATTCCATGTAAACAGCAGCATTATCACTGGGGATATTCTACAAATTAAGCATACATTGCATACAGCCAAGTGCACCTTGACTGGGAAACCCCTCTCTCTCCACCTGCCGCCCCCAATGTCCTCATTGATTCTCTGCTTCCCTTCACTGAAGACGCTACTCAAATCGCATTGAGGACAGCTCATGAGCACTCCCCTTTTCAGGAAACATCTAGACTTGCCCTTTATCATTGTCTTATCTTGCTTTGCTTTCCCATCTAACACCCATTACCACACATGTTTGTCAGTGTCCCCTTGTTGGAATGTAAGTTCCATGAGAGCAGAAATTTTTTTTGTTTGTTTTTGGTCTGCTTAACTCACATAGGATGGTGCCTGGCACACAGCAGGCACTCGTGTATCTTTTGGGTGAAAGAAACAATGAATGGCCACTTAGAACCAAGAATCATTAAAAGCAAAGTGATTTTTCTCTCCTTGTTTTTGCTCCTTTTAGTAAACATTCAGTACCTTATAAAAAGTAGCGAAGGTAATCTTTCAAAAACAACAACAACAAAAAAAGATTTTTAAAAAACGATAGACCAGGAGTGCCTGGGTGGCTCAGTCGGTGAAGCATCTGACTTTAGCTCAGGTCATGAGCTTGAGGTTCTTGAGTTTGAGCCCCATGTCGGGCTCTGTGCTGACAGATCAGAGCCTGGAGCCTGCTTCAGATTCTGCATCTCCCTCTCTCTTTGTCCCTCCCCAACTCATGCTCTGTCTCTGTATCTCTCTCAAAAATGAATAAACATTTTAAAAATTAAAATAAAAACAAAATGATAGACCAGGATAAGTTTAAAGAATAAAGAAAATACTTTAAAATGGCCTTGTGAGCACATGTTTCCCAATGTTCATAGCGGCACTTTCTACAATAACCAAATCATGGAAAGAGCCTAAATGTCCATCACCTGATGAGTGGATCAAGAAGATGTGGTCTATATACACAATGGAGTACTACATGGCAATGAGAAAGAATGAAATCTGGCCATTTGTAGCAAAGTGGATGGTCCTCGAGGGTGTCTGCTGAGTGAAATAAGTCAGGCAGAGAAGGACAGATACCATATGCTTGCACTCATAGGTCTAACAGGAGAAATCTAACAGAGGACCATAGGGAGGGGAAGGGGGAAAGAGAGTTGGAGAGACAGAGGGACACAAATCATGAGAGACCACTAAATACTGAAAATGAACTGAGGGCTGAAGGGGGAGGGGGAGGGGGGCACTTGTGGGGAGAAGCACTGGGTGTTATATGGAAACCAATTTGACAATAAACTACTATTAAATAAATAAATAAAATGGGCTTGTGTTATTTTAGCTATGCTGTTATTGGAGATGTGATGTGATATAGAGGAAAGAGGTTGGTGTTGGGTCTGGGAAATCAAAGGCTTGGATCCAAATTCTAGCTCAGCATCTTTGAAATGCTATCAGTCGAAACTCCACGTCTTTATATGCAAATGAAAAAGCAACCATCCCTACCTTTGCAGGATTATCGTGAAGATCAGTAATGAAATCTATGGTGTGCCTAACACATGGTGGGCCCTCATCAAATTGAGTTGCTTTTATTATCTTGATCTAAATTTCATGAGTGATCCGTTTCCTTATTTAAGTCACATACTTGGTAACATTTAATTTCTAAAATCAGCATCAAGAATGACATTTTTAGCTTTGGACAGTAACTGAGTTTGCTTATTACAATGGAAGAGTAAACTCCTTCACTCTGGAATTACAACATTAACGAAGATCACTGGTAAGTCAGGAACTATTTTACCTTGTTGATATATGATTTAAGAATTTAAATGAACAATAGTAACCAGAAAAAAAAATTAAAAACAGGAAGGAAAGAAATATGTCCTAGCAGGCCAGCTCACAAAAGGAGCCGGAGAAGAAGGCATAAGCTGTACAAACTGATCCCCAGCCTTGGAAAAATGACCCAAAATACAGAGTGAACTAACGGTAGGTTTTTATAACTGGCCAGTTCTCTAGGAGCCTGGTTCTTTTTCTATTTTTTCTTTTAATATTCTCCTTTCCAGATATTGTTTTTCCAGTTTTGTTGGGAGATAGTTGACATAGATCACTGTACAAGTTTAAGGCATGTACAGCATGATTGTTTCACATATATTGTGAAATAGTTACAAAACAGGTTCAGCTAACATCCACCATCTCTCGTATGGCTACAAGAAAATTATTTTCCTTGTCATAGGAACTCTCAGGATTTATTCTCTTAACAACTTCCCTATATATCAGACAGTAGTGTCAACTAGTCACCAAGTTGGACATTATATCCTTAGTCTTTCTTTATCTTATAACTGGAAGTCGGTGCCCTTGACCTCCTTTCTCCAATACCCCCCCACCCCAACCCTCCTCTTCTGCTAACCACAAGTCTGATTTATTTTTCTATGAGTTTGGTTTTGGGGTTTTTTTCAGGGACTTTGAAAGGGTTTTTTTTTTTTTGGATTTTATATATAAATGAGATCTTGTCTTTCTCTGTCTAATTTATTTCACTTGGCATGTCTTCAAGATTCATCCACATTCTCACAAATGGTAGGATTTCCTCACTACTTAGGGCTGAATAAAATTCTATTGTATATAAATAACACAGGTTCTTTAGATATTAATAAAATTCATTTTTAAAATGTTGTCAAGTGACTGCAATTTATCAGCTCCTACGCTTGGTCCTAGGATATCACTGTGCACAAGTCAGACAGAGAACTGTGAGCCAGGACTGACGCTACAGTGGGAAATACAGACAAGTAGAGAGTCCGTTACAATGCAGCGTGGTAAGAGCAGCGTTGGACAGGAAAGCAGCACACATTACAATGTTATTAGCCATCTGGTTCTTAAGGTAAGTTACTAGATGCATAGATGTTTGTTTTTATGATTGTGCTTCATAACTTACATAAAGATCACATATATTATTTTGTGGGTACCAAATGTTACATAATTTACAAGGTGAGGGTCAGGGTACTCTGGAGGCATTTCAACACTGCGGGTGCCACATCGAAGCTAGAATGATGAATAGGAGTGAACCAGAGCAGGGGGCAGCAAGGGAAGAGTGTCCGCAAGAACCAGGAGCATGGAGAAGAGGCTTGGATGAGGTGAGGGAGAGCAGGATCTGTCTGAGGAAGCCATTCTT
This sequence comes from Helogale parvula, assembly GCA_004023845.1. Lineage (NCBI taxonomy): Eukaryota > Metazoa > Chordata > Mammalia > Carnivora > Herpestidae > Helogale > Helogale parvula. The sequence goes on from PJEM01000972.1 coordinate 348,322, forward strand.
TTCTAGCATGGCTGAAACATGGAGGGCAGCGTGGGAAGAGGTGAGGGACGGTCGTGGAGACCTGAGCAGGGGCCCGAACACCGAGGGCCTTGTGAGCCAGTTAAGGAAGTGAAATTTTATCCCAAGGACAATGAGGAGTCTAGGAAGACTTCCATACAGCTGAGTTACAAGACTGGACTTCCATTTGAGAGAGCCCACCCTAGCGTCAAGGCGAATAGTGAATTGAAATGAGCAAGACCAGAAGCAAGGAAATCTCTTGAGATGCATTTGTTTACTTATATGGTTTGCAAAGATCAGAAAGTTGAAAATGTACAGCCCTGGTAAGAGAGCAGAGCGGCAGAGAATATAAATTGGCCTACTCTCTTTAGAGGGAAATTTGTCAATATTTTTCAAAATAAAAAACCTTTGACGTAACACTTTCACCACTAGAAATACACCTGGCAAACAAATCTGCACACCTGAAAAGAGATGTTTGTACGAGGCATTCACTGCAGGGCCCACAGTATAAAGATTTTAAAAAGGAGTTCAAGCATTCTATGTATGGATGAAAAGAGCTCTTGGATGTGTTGTGAAGAGAATAAAGCAAGATCCCAAACATGGGTCATGGTATTCTCCCATGTATGTAAAAACTACATATCTGTGTTCACTGATACATATGTATATCTGTTGATGCATAAAAATGTATCTGGAAGGATATATTGGCTGCCTCTGAAGAGAAAGCTTGGAAAACTGGGAAAGGAGAAAGCTAACTTTTCACTGAGTATATGTGTTACGTTACATTATGTTGTTGTGTTTTATGTTCTGCTATGTTGTTGTATCATGTTTGCTGAGGTATGTTATGTTAAGTCATTGTGGTAAGAAACTTAACATGAGATCTACCTTCTTAACAACTTTTTGAGTGTGTAATACAGCATTTTTTAAATGTTTATTCCTTTTTGAGAGACAGAGCATGAGTAGGGGAGGGACAGAGAGAGAGGGACACACAGAACCCAAAGCAGGCTCCAGGCTCTGAGCTGTCTACAAAGAGTCTGAAGTGGGGCTCAAACCTACGAACCATGAGATCATGACCTGATCACTAGACAGACACTCAACCACCCTGGACCCAGGCGCCCCTGTAATGCAGTATTATTGACTACAGTACCATGTTGTATAGTAGATCTTTCCAACTTACGTATCTTGCCTAACTGAAACTCTATGTGTACTGATTAGGGTTTGATCAAAACCTAATACACATGATAAAAAAAATCGCATCATAAGAAGTGTATGGGAATATGTGTAAATATTATGTTTTAATGAAACACTATGGAGACACTGTGTGTGTGTGGAGGGGGGAAGGTGTGTTTAAGACCGATTTTCCAGGACCTGGCAAAGATGACATAATTTATTATCATTCCTCAGCTGAGGTCTAAGAGGTTCAAGAAGAGGGTCTTTGTAAGGTGGTCTGCACACATCACTGTTTTCTACCGTGAGACGAAGAGAAAGCAAAACTGACCTCTGGCTCCTACAAAGTCCTTCTGAACACCTAATGCCTACGAACTGTCTGCCCTTCTACGAAAATGTAGAATAATAAGAAATCTCATTATAAGCCTATGCTGTTTCTCACTTTATTCCACAAACATCTGGGGTCACCCGTTCACACCCTGTCAGACTGTCGCCTGCTCATGTGAACCTTGCTCCAGGCCCCTCCTGAAGGTCTCTGCCCTGGATGGGCCATGGGGAGGAGGGCCCCAGAGGGGTCCCCGCAAGCCCAAGGCTGCCCAGCCTACCCGTGTCCCTCTCTCTCTGCTAAGAGAGGCTGCACGTCTTCATTTGTGGCCCACGATGCTCAGAGGGAGGAAACGAGGCCTGGAGGAGGGGGTTCTTGCCCAACACGTCCACACCGCAGTGAGCTTCTGGGAGCCTTCCCAGCAGACTCAGAGTCAGGGGACTTTCCCCCCAAGGATTCCCACGAGCTTTCTCAGCAGGTGAATTCAAGTCTTCTGCTGGGGGAGTAATTTTCCTGAAGGTGAAGCTGGGCTGGAACACAGCCCCTTCACGTATGTGCGCCCACTCCTTTGGCCGATGCATAAAGAGCTCTTCATTTATAACGTGAGGTTGACTCCAAAATTCCCTGGGGAACTTCTGTCCCATCTGGCAGCCTCCAAGATCCTGAATAATTGATTTTAAAAGTAGCTCCGGGCCTCTTTGCTCCATGAGGGGTGGTAAGGGAAAAGAGAGTGTCATTTAGAAAGACTGTTGAAATGGGCAGAGAGACAGGTGAGCAATGTTTTTTAGGTTCTGAAAGCCTCCAGCAAACGCATATGGCCGTGTAATAGCCGATGATGAGCTAGGAACTTTGGCTCGGCAGCAAGCGGGCTCCAGCTCAGTGTCGGAACCCGCAAGTGGGGAGACGGAAGGTCTGTCTGCTCAGCCTCCCCCCTCTGACTAGATCTCTCACGGATCCCAGTGTTTCTCAGTTTGGAGAAATAAATAACCCCCCTTTTTTTAAAAATTATTTTTTATTTAATTTTGAGAGACAGAGAGAGACAGCATGAGCAGGGAAGGGTCAGAGAGAGAGGGAGATACAGAATCCGAAGCAGGCTCCAGGCTCTGAGCTAGCTCTCAGCACAGAACCCGACACGGGACTCGAACCCAGGAACCAAACCGTGAGATCATGACCTGAGCCTAAACCAGACGCTCAACCGACTGAGCCACCCAGGTGCCCCAAAACTTATTTATTTTTTTAAAAAAGGTAACTGTATGAGGGGATGGTTTTGTTCATTAGCTTGAGGGCGGTAACCATTTCCCAATGTATGTAAACAAAACACGCACTGTAAGGAAGTACAACTTTTATTCATCGATTGCACCTCAGAAGAGCCGGAAAAAGTAAAAATAACAAATTTAAAAAGTCCTCTTTAAAAATTACATTCCACTGTAACAACTACAGCAAAATAAGTTTTGTTGGAAAGTTAATCAAATTGCTTTTGGATTGCCTTGAAGATAAATACCCAAGATTACAAAGTGCTCAGAGAAACCTCAGACTTCAGTTCGAGAAATATTAGTATAAACTGTCCCCCCTAAGAAACCTCTGGTATTTGCCACATGCATCTGGGAAAGGTCGCATTCATCTGTCATGAGCCAGCATTCACGCTTCACTGTGCATTTGTTACAGAGAGTTGCTTCATTATTATATCATCATCCCAAAGAGGACAAGGCCATGGGCAAATGGGACTTAAGCAAGCTTTAGAGCACCTGGGTGGCTCAGTAGGTTAAGCATCTGACTCTTGATTTCAGTTCAGGTCATGATCTCAAGGTCATGGGATCGAGCCCTGCCTCAGACTCTGTACTGACAGTACCACAGAGCCTGCTTGGGATTCTCTCCCTCTCTCTCTCTTTCTCTCCCGCCCCCCATCCCTACCCCATCTCACACCATCTCTCTCTCTCTCTCAAAATAAATAAATAAATAAATAAATAAATAAATAAATAAATAAGACTGGCAGACATTGAGCCTGGAGGGCAAAGTGGGAAAGATTGCCCTTTATAGGGCCACAGTGGGGCATAACCATGGGGACTCTGGGGACTCTGAGTGAGGGGAAGAGAAGATTATTAGTTTCTATGAGTCACTATAACAAGGTACCGCACGCTGGATGGCTTAAGACAACATGAATTTATCCTCTCACAGTTCTGAGGCTGGAGGTCCCAACTGAAGGTGTCAGCAGGGCCCTGATCCCTCTGACATCTCCAAGGGAGCACCCTTCCTGGTCTCCACTAGCTTCTAGCATTTGCTGGAGACCCTTGGCGTTCCTTGGCTTGTACATGCACGGCCCTAGTCACATGCTGGTCCTCTCCCTGTACATTTGCACAATGTCTTCCCTCTGTGCGTGTCTGACTCTGTGTCCGAATATCCCCTTCTAGTAAGGACATCAGTCTTACTGGATTATGACCCACCCCACTGACCTCGTTTTAACTTGACTACCTCTCTAAAGATCCTATATCCAAATAAGGTCATGTTCTGAGGTCCTGGGGGTTAGGACTTCAACATCGTTTTTTTGGAGGGAACAAGAGATGGTTGGGAAATCCCTGGGTGGGTGAGGAGTGTTACAGGGTGATGAGTAAGGACCACCAACACTGAATAGAAGCGAGGCAAGATTTTATTTACGGCTAGGCCAAACCTGATCTCCCTGGTGTTAAGGAGCAGAGAATGGCCCCGAACAAAAACTGCAGTGAGATTATATAGACATTCACAGGATTCCACGATAGCCAATTACATTCTAATACACAGGTGCTAGTTTTGGCGGGAACCTATCACTTTAGTTCTTTGTTCTTTTAAGATGACCAATCATAGTTAGACAGTGACTAAGCAAATTTTCCGGAGGCGTGGTCTTGGCTGGATCTTAGCAACCATAGAAAAGGGGTTGGGGAGCGGTTTGCAATAAATTATCCATTGCATTCCATAAGTAGTTTAACTCATTACATTCCATAAGTAAGTTAACCCATTACATTCCATAAGCTGACCTATAACAAGGAGATATGATGGCTCAAGACAGGAGAGGGAACGGGGAGGCTGACACACCTCATTTGAACTCACTCACAGTGGTGGGCGGGCTTGCCTGGACCCATTCTATCAGAAGAGAAAATGAAAACATTACTTCCTACATAGCACCAAACACCACAGAGCCCCAGTGTTTGCCTCTAGACCATTGTGCAGACGTGGCCCAAGCACATGGGGCAGCCAGTTTAAAGCACAAAGCAAGATGGATTCTTTTTCTGTCATTAAGAGAACTTAATAAAAAGAACTACTTTTCATGTACTAAACCCACAGGGGTGGAAATGTTCCCTCAGGAGCAACGGCTCTGCAGAGACTGACCATCAGCCAGGGATAACACATCTGCTGGGGCTCCCTGGATGCCCTGGGTGGGTGATATTTAAAGTAAAATATAGCAACTCTCATGAAGTTTCCAGAGCCGCTATTTGATACATTGATGATTGTGTTGATGTGAGGAGAAAAACCAGGGTGGGGGAAGAGCACACATGAGAAAAGGAACATTTTAGCCCATACAGAAAAAGAGGAAGTTGTGAGTTTACTAGTCAGAGCTCTTGTGATTTAAATCAGCAAACCATTTTGATTTAAGTTGGACTCCAACTTGTAGGGCGTGCAAAGACCTGGCCTTGAAATCCCATAAAGTTGAAAGTGATTACAGGCATTCACTGCACACAGAGCTTAAAAGTGTAGCCTCTGCTTTTGAGGGGCATGGGATCTTTTAAAAAAAAAAAAAAAGTTCAAATGTTGCCAGAAATGGGTCTTAAACTGATGAGTGACTTTTAGGACACATTTATTATTTTTTATTGAGAGTCCTGCTAAGCATGAAGTTGTGACAAGATGTGAAAAACCATCACTTAACTGTGTGTTCCTTCCCGCGTAGATGGGTTCTCCCACTCTGCATGGGGAACATGTGTGGGCTAAATCATGCAAACGCCACACCCAAGAGTGCATCGCCGAAGGGCTGGTGGTTTCTGGCTCGCTCATCAAAGTGTCAGTCCAACCAGCTGGCTTCTTCAGAGTTCAAAAGAACCATCCTGCAAGCTGTAAGATGTCTGAGGAAGAAAGATGAATCCTAATGTTCAGCTACTTTAAACCCTTTGGGGGAGTAAGCTGGACACAACGAATTAAGAAATAAGGAGAGAAGACACAATTCGTCCTCTAAACACTAATTCCAAAGATCGTCATTACGAATATCTACTGAGTTTAAATTCTGTTCAAGGACCATGCGGACGGCCAGGGACACAGGAAGTGTAACACAAGCCTTGCTTTGAAGAGAATGTCATTTATTTGTTCATTCATACCATCACTGGCCACTTAGGCAGCAAGTGGCTGTGGAAGATCCAGCATATGCCAGACATGGTCCCATTCACCAGAGAGATGACCGTCATTAAAAAAAAAAAAAAAAAAACCATAAAACAAAAAACTCCTCTCCATCAGAAAGTATCAGGATCAGAATCTATTGAGATGAGAAATGGGTAAAAATTAAGCCGCATCATATAGATGCAGGTGTGGGACAGTGGGTGCTGCAGAGGAAGGAAACGGCTCTTGCGGGAGGTAAACCTCAGAGCAAGGAGAACTTGGCTGCGGGCCAGATAGGTGGTGGGAACCACAGTGCTCTAGGAGACAGAGAAGGTAGACTGAACCCATCTGGAATGGACCATATTGAGTTTCCAAGTGCATGAAGAATAAAATAAAACAGTTGGAAGAATTTCATAACTACCTTTGTATGTAAATATTCCATTTCTCTTGTCCATGCCCCACAGTCACTACTGTGTCAAATATAGAAACGTAGCCCTTGAAATCAGACGTGGAGCACACCAGTGACTTGGGGCAAAGTGAGGGGCGGGGGCCGGGATGCTGGGCATAAAAATGAAGGATGGATCCAGTTAAAAACAACTGTGGAAAGAGGCTCTCAGAGATGACCCCTCCCAACTCCGTATTGGAGTCCCAGCATCCCCTGCCCTCCACTCCCTTCCGGAAGACTGCCCCTCTTTCCAGCTGTCTCTTTGTCTAGGCTTCTTCCTGGACAACAATCAACTCACCTTTGATTTATTGGCATTCCTAGTATAGACTTCATCTGAAAACTACCAATGGACCACCGGCCCTTTCTTCCCTGATGAACCAACAGCTCTCTCTTGGTTAGAGACAGTTGGACAAAATAAAAGACCAAAAAATAAAAAGAAGGTAAGGACCCTGATAAAAGTGCAGCCTCAAACTCAAAGTGTCCTCCCTTCCTTCAAAGAGATGAACTCCAATACAATAGGCTCCCGTTTACAGAAGGACTTTTGTGACGTGTATAGGGTGAGCACTGCCAGGGGAAATACCCCCTTTTTCTTCAGAATAGTCTTTGCTTTGTGACTAATTAGCCATAAGGGGAAATGAAACAATCAATGAGGAAAGAATTAGAACCATATTTAGGGGCGCCTGGATGGTTCTATCGGTTAAGTGTCTGACTTTGGCTCAGGTCATGATCTCGTGGTGAGTTCCAGCCCCTTGTAGGGCTCTGTGCTGACAGCTCAGAGCCTGGAGCCTGCTTCCGATTCTGTGTCTCCCTCTCTCTTTGCCCCTCTCCCACTCACACTCTGTGTCTCTCTCTCTTTCAAAAACAAACATTTAAAAAAGAAAAAAAGAACCATGTAAATTTATATAAATAATAAACAAATATAAATAAATATAAAAAAGAAAAATATACTAATATACAATAAAAATAAATGAATAAATATTATAAAATCAAATATAAATCAATAAATGTTTTGTATAAATGTATAAGTAAAATTTAAAAATAAATTTATGAACATGTATCATCTGAATCATGATGGAAAAATACTTTTCCTTCTGTGTCCCTGAAGGAATAGAGAAGTGTTGGAGGTTCCCTAGTCAGTCTGAAGACATCTTGTGCAAGCCCCAAGGGAAAAATCTGTTTAACTATCTCTTTTAGTGTTTCTGACTATTCTGTGAATATCCCGATAATGAGCGGACAAGCTACAGGGCCAGGAGCATTTGTGGTCACGTGGGGAGAGCAAAGACAGGAATGTTCTGTTTAGCTGATAATAACAGTCGCCAGGAGGTCAAGAAAATCCAATTTCAAAGAGCATTCGAGGGATCTTCCCACTTGAAAGGGGCCAGAAAAGAGGTGAAATTGGGAGGAGGAAGAATGGGATGAGACCCATTCTTGCTAATAATTGGAGGAAATAACCCAGTCTTCTTGGGCTGTCCTGTGTAACCCTTTGTGAGCCTATACCTAGAAGTCCCAGAGACTTTGATGGGTCTAAAGAAGCCAGTAAAGTAGGAGAAATTCTCAGACACTTCCCATCTCGCTTTTTGAACACCTTGCTGTCTCCCAAACTTTCTCCTCTGCCTCCCTGTGGCCTCTTGCTGCTCCCGGGAGTCACCCCCTTCCACCCTATGCTTACACAGCGAACTAGAATTTTGCTCACTCAGTCTAACGTGTGAATGACTGAGAGCTATAGTAACTGTTACTGCATTAACTCTCTCAGTATATCTGCATTTTAAAAGAGGATCTTACAAAGACGAATGAGTCAACTGTTAATCATAGGCTTTGAGGGTTAGAAGTGGAAAGAGAGTCTTGTTCTGCCTCTTAGATCATGGGGTAGCTCCCCATCGGTTGCATAACATTCCTCTGAAATAATTGATCTAAAGGCCCAGATTTCTTTTAATGTCATGGATCTGAGATGAAAGCAATTGTGGGATTGTGTGCTGAATTTTTTAAGTGCAAACTGTAACACTTTAATCTCACAGTTTAAATCTAGGAAAAGAGTCGTGGGTGGTTTTGGGTTTTGGTGTTTTTTTGGGTTTTTTGTTTGTTTGTTTTATTGGGTTTTTTGGGGTTTTTTGGGTTTTTGCCTTCCTCTGACACAGATTTGAACTATGACCTATAAAGCGAACTGTTTCTTTCCAAAATTCCACATGACTCAAGAGGGGAGGGCAAGTTAAATATGTAGTGCTAGCGAGAGTGTGAGTGAGTGAAAAGCTCTTTGATGAGCTGTGTTTGTAGCCAATTCTCACTGTGATCCTTATGATATTGTTGCCATTTTCCTTGGTTGTGTTTTAAGCTTGTGGCTTCAACAACTATTTCATTCTGCTCACAACGGTTTTCAGTCAGGGGTTTGGGAAGGCTCTGCCAGGACGGGGTGGCTCTGCTCCATGGGTGTCAGCTGTGGTGTCTCCACTGGGGCTACAGGGTCTGTTCCTGGATGACCTTCACATGACTGGAAGGTCGGTGCTGGCTGTGGACCTTGGCTTCTCTCCATGTTGACCTCTCCACGGGCTGCTTAGGCTTCCTCTCAGCATGGCGGCTAGGCTCCAAGAGCCAGAGTTCCCAGAGGCCAAAATGGAAGCCAAAGGCTCCTGCTGACCTAGGCAGGGAAGTCACGTGGCATCCCCTCCCCTGCATTTGACCAGTCAACCACGCCTCTGAAGTCCAGCCCAGACTCAAGAGGAGGAAAATTAGACCCCACCGCTGAATGAGAGCAGGCAAGGATTTGGAGCCATTTTTAATCTACCATCGACATTCCCAAATGCAAATTCTCAAAAAAATGCCATGGAGGTTTCCCAAGTTATTAAAGCCACCACAGAGGAAATTATCTTCGTATGGTATAGTCTATCTTTCTCCTTAAATACAACCTTTTATCCACTGGCCACTGTACCACTGAACAATGGCCTCCCTCATATGTTAAAGATGGCTTAGTCTCCAGGTTTGAGTCTCTGGGTGCCTACCCAGGCCATTCCCACAGCTGGATGGAGTGGATCATTTATTTACTGTCTCTAGACTCCATTCCAGAAGTGACAGTGTTTTTAACTCTTTCTTGCTTTTAAAAAGAAAGGAAAAAATGCTTTAAACACATGTGTTTCTTTAACTAAATACCTATTAAATACCTACGATGTCCAGAGCACTGCACTGGGTCTGGACCATGGAGGGAGGGAGGAAGGGGAGATGAATAAGCTATCATTTGCTGCCTCACCGTTGCCCACAGGGGAGAGTGACCCGTTCATAAAGAACAGAAAGGAGTAGGTGAAGCCAGTCTGGAAACTGCTGAAAGTGGGTTGAGAAAGAAAAAAAGGCAACTTTGAGTTTTTAAATCTTAATATCAGTGTTTGCACGGAGAGAGGGTAGTATTCCAGAACACAGAAGGTGGTCCCACCCAGCAGAGGTAGGAATGTAGGACCTGGATTCAAGCAGTACGCCAAGAAGGCAGTGTGGTATAGTGATTAAAGCCCGGGCTTGAAAGCCACTCTGCTGAACTTTGAATCCTGGCTCTTCCAGCTGTGTGATTTGGGGCAAGTTACTTAATCTCTCTGTGCCTCAGTATTCTTACTTGTAAGACAATGATAGTAATTGCATCTGATACATAGGATGCAAGAATTAAATGAGCTAAGATTTATGAAGCCCTTAGAAGAGTGCCTGGCATACAGTAAGTACTTTATAAGTGCTCATTAAATAAATATGCCAAGCCTTCAAGAAATGCCAAGTATCTATTATCTCTTTGTGACCTGGGTCTGGAATTGGAGAACATTACCTTGATGTGTTATTGAGACAAATATTTTCCCTCACCAACAGTAACAAGAAGCTTATTCATCACATAAAGGAAGTCTGCGATTTGAAAGAGAGAACAACTAAATATACCTGTATGTGCAAATACAGGATAACAATATTGGATATGGTAGAGACACGCATTTAATTGTATCAAATGAAGGGTTATGCTCTTCTCTTTCTCTAGAGAAGGGTCTTGATGTTTGGGTAGAACTTAAATTTCAGTTTTTAATAATTTTTTAGTGTTTTTTATTTATTTTTGAGAGACAGAGAGAGACAGCATGAGGAGGGTAGGGTCAGAGAGAAAGGCAGACACAGAATCTGAAGCAGGCTCCAGGCTCTGAGCTGTCAGCACAGAGCCCAATGCAGGGCTCGAACCCACAAACCGTGAGATCATGACCTGAGCCGAAGCCAGACACTCAACCAACTGAGCCACCCAGGTGCCCCAAATTTCAGATTTTAAATGTCACTTAACCAATAGGTGTGGAGTGCCCTGCACGATTCTAGGCTTACAGGGTGGGTGATAAAGTCACAACCATTTAATGATACAGCTGTGAGCAAAAGAGACAAAATCCCTGCTTATAAACTCCTTGCATGTATACCTTATGGTGAGACAAAGAAGCAGGGTGTGCCAGGTGGGCACACAGCATGAAGAAAACACAGAGAGAGGAACACACGAGATCGAAATGTTCAGGGAACAGTAGGAGACAAAACAGACCAGAGCAGGTGGCCTGTCAAGTGCGGCTCAGGAGACACTAGTAGAAAGTCATCCTCATTCTGAGAGAAGAGGTCAAACAAAATGGCCCGTGCCAGAATTTTTAAACCCCTATAGCTGCCTACAAATGGGCTATCTCTGAAGCATGGGTAATTGATATTCCAGGCTCCAGTGGGGACAAAACAAGGGAGGTCAGGCAGAGACTGCAGTAAGGGTTTCGGTTTCACATAATTTTCTTATTTCAAGGGCTGTCAAGATTAAAACAAGGCTAGAGGAGGTAGTGAAGTTTTCATCCCTGGAAAATTTTCAGAATAAATTAGAACATCAAATTTTAAGAAGGAGCTAGGAAAAAAAGTCATGTTTAAGAAAAAAAAATCCTTGAAGGATTTCAATCTCTTCCAAGACTCTCATTCTTATATGCCTGTGGAATTCTGTGTGTCTACTAGACACTTTTCTGGGATTGGGGGAAATTTGTAATTCTAAATATAATTGCTGTGTTTTTTTTCCATGGGCTCAAGGCTCAGAGGATTCCTGCCAGGCAGAGAACTGCATGAATCAAGCATGATTGGTTAAAAAACTAGACCCTTCCAAACTCTCAGATTCTGGGATAATTGAGCAAAGATCTTCTAAAGAAGTTTCCCACATCACACATGAAAGACACAACTTAAAAAATCAACTGACGCTCCTAGATTGGAGAACTGGATAAATTGTCACAGTTACCCCAAAATACAAGTAAATTGGGTTAAAAGAAAAACTGGGCAGTCTCTAGAAAACAGAGTAAATGGAGGAAGGAACCAGAGAATGAATCAGGGGAGGGGGGTGGTGGGTAATCTCAACTTTGCACAGAAAAGCCAGGGGTTTGAATTGAGGTTTCTGATTTCAAGCCCTCTCACATCTCCACTGAAATTTCTTTCACAATTCTGGTGGGCTTCCACAAATTTGCAAGTTCTTCCAGAGCTGTTTGGTAAACACAGTGATCTTCAAAACTTTCCCGTGGAGGGGCTCCTGGGTGGCTCAGTCAGTTAAGCGTCCAACTTCAGCTCAGGTCATGATCTCAAGGTTCCTGGGTTTGAGCCCCGCGTTGGGATCTGTGCTGACAGCTCAGAGCCTGGAGCCTGTCTTCGGATTCTGTAGATTCTGTGTCTCCATCTCCCTCTCTGACCCTCCCCTGCTCACACTCAAAAATAAATAAAACATTAAAAAAAATTTTTTTTAACTCTCCCATGGAAAGCGGGTTTGGTCTTCATGTGTGGCCCCTAGATTCTTCCTTCCTTATGAACCAGAATGGGAACAGTAATACAGTTTTTCAGATGTCTCTAAGTCCAACTTACACCCAAATCTGGGGTAGAAGTCGATCTGCACAAAGAAGTTAGAAACGTAGTTCTTTAACATGTGAGCAAAACAGGTGCTTTCTCAGATCCTTTTCTGAAACCAAAGGAAATTAGTCCTCTCCTTCTTTGACCTTCTGATACTTAACAGCAGCCTCCCTCCTGTTTGGGAGACATGTGTTCCCCTGACCAAGTCAGGCATTTAAATCATATTCCGGCATCCGCAATGGTAGAACTCTGACTGGAGTTTTATGTTTACCTGCTGGGAAAACGTCATCCAGCCATCTTCGAAATTTTCCTGTCAACTCAACCCATTTTAATTTAACAGCTATTTCCTGTGCACAGCACTCTTGAAAGACGATGTTCCATGCCCGCTCTCACGGAGCGGTTGCCTAATTGAGCAGTTAAGAGATGTGCGAGTGAAAAGTAAAATCACAGTGAAAGGTGGCACATGACTAAGACTTAGATAAGCATGACAGGTATCCCAAGGAGCGAGAGGCCATGCTGCGTTCCTGTGGCCCTAGCAGATAAAACTGGGATTGGGCCTTGAAGCACGAGTAGGAGTTGGCCAGGTTGAAAGATCAGGAGAAAGCTCTCCTGGAAGGAACCTAGGCTCAGAAATGACAACAGTGGCCAGACGGTGACTGGTCAGCTGTCTCTTCTGATCACTTTTGGAAACTCATAGTAATCACCCAAGTGACTATTTGGATTTTTAAAACCCTTGATATTCAGTTCATCTCTGTTACACTGGGTTCATTTTGTTTCTACCTCCTGCCATTTCCGTACCCTCCTCTTTCCCAAAACCCAACCTTTTCTACCAGGGTCGCTTGAAAACACCTTTAACATTAAAAGCCAGAATTCTTGTCATTGAGTCAGTAATAGGCTTTTGCTTCACGGCCTTGTTTTTGCCAGACAAAAGGAGAGGAAGAGACAGCCAGGCTGACAACTTCTAAAAAATCTCATGAGATGACTTATTGTATTTCCTTAGGGAAGCGTTAAAAGAAATTAGATCGCGGCGCGTTCTATTTGGGTCAGAACCGAACACGGTTACTGTACCGAGCTTGTGACCCTTCAGGTGTTTTGCCTAGAACTGTGTTTTCATCTTCAGGTATTTGTCGTACTTCCCCAGGCTGCTCCTCGGAGCTTGCGGAAGACAGAAGGGCTGCCTTGAAAACCCGGAAACCATGGCAGGCTCACGCACGTTCTCATTAGGACACGTGCGCCCGAGCCATCCAAGGGGACCTCGGCGACAGCAGAAGTTAGAGAGGATTTTTTGTGTGGCTATAACCTCATTTGTCTCCTGCGCTTCTGCCTTCCCATTTCCACAATTCATTTTGATTGTGCTCGGGGTTTATGGTACTTTCACCTACCTTATTTCATTTATCCTCATAATAACGGTAGAAGGTAGATGTTATTAACCCTCCTTTTTATAGCTATGGAGGAGCTGACGCTCCACGAATTTATAAGCTATGCAGAGAGAAAAACAATCTCTGGCCAGTCTTTCTGAGTCTAGTAATAAGAAAAAAAACCTTTTTGTGTGTGTGATACCATTAGAGATTTTCAAATGTTGCCGTATGCAGCAGTATATGTGATAAGGCCATTGGCTAGCATTAATAGCCCCTTATAACTATATTATTGCCTCAGTCACAATACGGGAAAGAAAGCAGAAATTTAAAAGAAGATAAATCACTCCGAATGCAGCCACAGCAATGGGTGTGAAAATATTAGCCATACTATTGATGTAGTGGGGACAGCAAGAGAGTAAAGAGGGAAATTTTGTTTTGTTTTTTCAATAGTTTATTGTCAAGTTGGTTTCCGTATAACACCCAGTGCTCTTCCCCACAAGTGCCCTCCTCCATGACCATCATCCCCTTCCCCTCTCCTCTTCCCCCTTCAGTCCTTAGTTTGTTTTCAGTATTCAAGAGTCTCTCATGATTTACTTCCCTCCCTCTCTCTAATTCTTTCACCCCCTTCCTCTCCCCATGGTCCTCTGTTAGGTTTCTCATGTAGACCTATGAGTGCAAACACATGGTATCTGTCCTTCTCTGCCTAACTTATTTCACTTAGCATGACACCCTCGAGGTCCATCCACGTTGCTATGAATGGCCAGATTTCATTCTTTCTCATTGCCATGTAGTATTCCATTTGAAAGTGAATCAGCACCATTTTCCAGTTTTCCTAAATATTTCCTAAAGACCTACAATTTGGCTACAATTCAGGAAAGTATGTTAACATTTGTATTTATGACCAATCTGTGGATTACTGTCTCATAAATGCACTGACATTTTGAAACATTTTGATTTTTTTAAGTGAATTGGTTACTAAGTTAAATAACTCATCTACTGACACCTCTTCTGTAGACATATACAGATTATGTGAAAGTTACTAATGACATACACCAAGATTTTACACAGAGTAAACCCAGCCAAATCCCGCTCAAGAGTTTAAAAACTCTTGTTATTCAAGGCCAACATGGCTAATATGTAAAAGTTAAAAAATAGTTATCTCTAAGATACTCTTATATTCACCCTGATATTAAGCATAAATATTTTATCTGAGAGAGCACATGAGCATAAGTGGGGGAGGGGCAGAGAGAGAGGGAGAGAGAGAATCCCAAGCAGGCTCTGTGCTGTCAGCATGGAGCCCAAAGCGAGGTTCAAATTCACAAACCGTGAGATCATGACCTGAGCCCAAACCAGGAGTCAGATGCTTAACCGACTGAGCCACCCAGAAGCCCCTAAGTGTAAATATTTTTTAAACTCTCTTTTTTTCATTTTAATTGGACTCTATTAATGTCACATATCTAACTGAAAATAAAATCATTGACATCAGAATTCTTTCCTTTTTTAAAAAAAAACTTTAATATTAATTTATTTTTGAGAGAGAGAGAGAAACAGAACACAAGCAGGGGAGGGACAGAGAGAAAGGGAGACACAGAATCTGAAGCAGACCGCAGGCTCTGAGCAGTCAGCACAGAGGCCAATGTGGGGCTCGAACTCATGAACCATGAGATCATGACCTGAGCAGAAGTTGGACACAACCACCTGAGTCACCCAGGCGCCCCTAGAATTCCTCCTTTCTAACAGCCTTCTACCCTCAACAAGACTCTTCCTGAATGTCCTTTTGATCTACTGTTTTCAGTAAAGGCTGATGGGCTTAAAGTTCCAGAAGAGACTGAACATCTTCCTTAATCTAGTCATTAATCATTAATTGCTTTAATAGTTTAAAATTTATGCGAAGACAGTTCATCCATAATTATACACGTATTATACCTTTGGGCATATGAAATGTGAGACAATTTTCTACAACTTTCAAGGGCAAGGTAACAGACAATTTTTCAGACATCTTTCCAAAGGTTACCAACAAATAGATGTTCTTTCTTCAGGGAACTAGTTCTCGAACTTTGCTCTCCAGAGCTCTAGGGGTTCCTAGGAAGTGCCCCAGGGGTCGCCAAGGAGTTGGGGGGTGATAAGAACACGTATGTGTGTTTAATGCTTCAACTCGTCTCAGACAGAGCAGTGCAACAGTTTCAAATGTTGATATTCTTCCTAAGTTCAGATAAGGTCACCAAGAATGAAACACTGATGGCAGACAATCGCTTTAAGTTCACCTAAAGCCTGTCTCTAGGTGGCTAGTAAGGTGTAGAAATTCTCAGAAGCCATCTCAAAGCAAGCTTAAATCACTTCAACTTAAAAAAAAAAAATCAGGGCGTACTTTTAAGAGGAATATGACGATCTCAAAAAATGAAAAACAATGGGATCTCATACGCTGGGCAGGGTTGTAATAGGGAACTCACTTAAAACCCCATGTATTTGCTGTTTGCACGCCCATACCAGCTCCCTCTTTGCCCTCAGGTGAAGCTCCAGGACCTCTGAGTCTGGCCCATCCCCTCCCTTTTGTGACTTCATAGAATTTATCTGTTCTGCCTCTTTTCTGCTCTTTTGAACCAGTTGGTTCCGTATGCCTGACCTCCATGGCAGACCACTGGCTTCTGAGCGCATCTCAAGCCTCACTGACAGCCTGCTCCTGACCGGCTATTTCCACCTGGTGTTCGAGTCCCGATGCCCTCACCCACAACTCCACAGCTACATTCCTTTTGCCAACGTCTCTTCACAACCAGCCTCAGTTCCCAAACCCTTATCAGAGGTCATCAAGAAAAAAGGCTCAGAATTGATCCACTACACCAAAACAGAAGCACCTTTCCCTCTAGGTTGTAATACTGAATGTAACAATATGGGATCCTAGAGCTACAGGTCTTCAAAGGAACAGAGAAAAGCTGGCAATTCAAACAATGGCAATGATAACAGTGATGAAGGAGGAGGAGGAGAGGGGGGAGAAGGGGATGGAGGGAGAGGAGAGGGAGAAGGAGGGGAGAAAGGGAAGGGGCGAAGAGGGGAACAAACTCTAAGTCAGCTGCTTCAGTAAATGAAATCATAGGCTGGTTCTAAGCCTCTACCATCCCATTTATGGAATGGAGAAAATAATACTAACTCCCTCGTAGTGTTGTCCTAGAATCTTAAATGGGTTCTCTTGAGAACAAGATTGGCACATGCCGGTATACAGGAGGCACTGAGTACATACACTTTGTTCTATGCAGTTATGGGTTGGCTGGGGGCCAAGTCTTTGAGTTTTCTGTTCACCAAGTATAATAATCCGTTTCAAATCACATTTTAAAAAATTTGTTAAAGTTTATTTATGTATTTTGAGAGAGAAAGAGCACAAATGGGGAAGGAGCAGGGAGGGAGATAGGAAGAGAGAAAATCCCAAGCAGGCTCTGCACACCTGATGCAGGTTTCGAACCCATGAACCTGAGCTGAAGTGGGAGGCTCAACCAACTGAGATGCCTGGGTGCCCCTCAAATCACTTTATTCCAGGTTGCCGAAAGTCAGTCACTAGCTAGTAAAGTGGGGACTCATTTCCATTTATGATCCCAAACAACGTTTTTTATTTATACCCAGGCTGTTCTTTCCTATCACTCCTAAAGCCATTGACACTTGCTTCTTTGCAAGAAGAAAGCTAAGAAGAATTAACAAGTGGTTTTTGATTTCTCCATTCCCTCTCCATCCCAGGAGGACCCAAGCAAAATCCATGTCATGTATCGGACACGGCAACTTTACTTTCCAGGCACACTTCTAGCTAAAGGCTGACATTGCGTGCTGACTTACTAGAGCAAGCCAAGGTCTCTGTCATTGACGTAGCATGTCCTTAGAAATATAATCAAACTTCATCTGTCTATGAGACCTGATCAAATGCCCTCTTTATTGATATTAATCTCTTTCGTTTATCTCTGATTTATAAAGAACTCTTCAGGCATTTTTACTAAATACTTTTTAATGAAAACATCTGGAGTTTCTTATTATTGTTTAGCAATGAAGGAAGACATGCATCCTCATAAAAGGAGGCACAGCACCCTTTTACCACGAATCCCCATGCATTAACCCACGGATTTAAAAACAGTTCACAACTCGAGAAGAAACTTGGGGGCTCCGGGTGAGTGTGGTGAAGCAGAAAGAAGGCAGCATTTGTAGTTAGAAGACGGGGCTGCCAATCCCAGCTCTGTCACATGTCCGCTGTGTGGCCTCGGGCATCAAAATCCTTTGACCTTTCTGGGGTTTCCCCATCCCCAAATAAAAACAATCTTTGCCTTTCATTGTGTCGCGGGGTTGTTATGAGGCAGGGACATAGCGTGGCACGTGGGAGGACAGTGACAATTCCAGCACATTCCACGAGCCTCTTTGCACCTCTCTCCAGCCGGGTCTCCATGGCCCCCACAGCCTCCATGGTTCAACAGCACGGCTCACCCACGGGTGAACTGCTTGTCTTGAGAGAAAAATACTCGGGCCTGGCATGGCATTACCGTTTCGTCTTCTTCATTGATGATTCCAGACAAGTAATTCTGGGAGGCCCCACGGGGCTTAGTGTAATCAGAAAACAGAAAAGCCTTCCAAACATAATTATCTTCTAAATATAATTCATTTAGGAAAAACCCGCATGTTCCTACTAAGTCCTGTTATCAGTTTAGTCTGTGATTCAACAGAATGTCACCGCATAAGTCATTTTCTAGAATGTCACACACACACACACACACACACACACACACGCAAAAAAAAAAAAATACTTCCTTCCTTCTGCTGGTAACTATTAATGGTTGAATAGTGGATTCCTTTAACAATTTTTAACCGCTCCTTGTGAATGACCTCTGGTAAAACCAAACTTTACTGTTTTAATTCACTGAGATTACATATACTTTGTGATTTGGGGGATTCTTTGGAAAGTATTATATATTATACTTTGTATATAATAGATGGAGGTACAGATATGCATATACATATATATACATGTATATATGCATATGTACCACGCACACAATTTGTTACATTAAAATGATTTACCTGGGGCGCCCGGGTGGCTCAGTTGACTGAGTGTCTGACTTCAGCTCAGGTCACAATCTCATGGTTCATGGGTTCGAGCCTGCGTCGGGCTCTGTGCTGACAGCTCAGAGCCTGGAGCCTGCTTCGGATTCTCTGTCTCCCTCTCTCTCCCTACCCCTCCCCCACACATGGTCTCTCTGTCTGTCTCTCTCTCAAAAATAAATAAACGTTAAAATTTTTTAATAAAAAATGATTTACACAAGCCGATTATATTAAACAAATAATTACCACCCTTTATAGCTTTATACCCATCACTTTAGAGCTTATAGACCCAAACTAAGTCACTGAGACCGAGCATGTATGTATTTTTTATTTTTGTATGAATTTTTTCTGTCTTTAAAACTGAAAAGACCCGCACTCATGAGATGTAATGTTTTTCAACAAGTTAGTTGCAGCCTGTTAGGTGTAAGGATGCAGGTCTGAACCAAACTGACTCCATGACAGGCTTCAAGTTTCCCCTCTGACCTTGGAGGCCTAAGTGTTGGTTTCTCAGAATCATTAGACAATAAAAGGGCACAGATTGCTCAGCCAGGGACCACCCTAGTAACATCCAATCAGAAGCGGCCGGCTAAAATGCTTAACACTCCTAAGGGCAGGCCTAGAGATAGAAGCTATAGATCATCACTTATTGCTTAAGGCTAGTCACACCCTACGAGAGGGTCCTGGGTCCACCCTGTAATTGGTTAACACTCTAAATATTGTGATTGGGTCCTGCCAAAAGTAACAAACACTCTGGACAATGTGTATGGTTAAAGTTACTGCCAATGATGTTATGCGATAATGATTGGATCACTGTACCTGTGTCACAATTTCTTGTAACTCCCCCTTCCCACAACCCATAAAAGCCCTACCCCGCCTTTGTTCGGGGCTCTCAGCACAGATCCACTGTGCTGGTGAAGTCTGTGAGGCCAAGCTCGAGCCCGTAAAATGATAATAAAGCCCTTTGCTTTTGCAGGCTTGACTCGGTGACGTAACTCTCCCTGGCCGCTCTGGCCTGTGCGGGAAAGACGGCTAGGGTTCTTTTCCTGAGGGAAGGAAAAGGGAAGGGAAAGGAGGACGATGGAAATAAATACAAAACTCACGGTTTCTGGTTGTGCGGGGAGAGAGAGAGAGCGAGTTTAATGAGAGAGCTGCATATATACAATCTCAGGGGCGGAGGGATCAAAGTATTTGACATACGTCAGAATACCAGGTAGAGGAAACGCCCCCATCTGCCTTCAGCAAGGCTGGGAGGTGGAGAATTAACACTGAATGGTATTGATCTTATGCATCTAGGCCTTCTGGTCTATCTCAGCATGACTGTTGCCAACTTCCAGATGCAAATCTTGTTTACTGCTCACTCTGCTGAGTGAATAATC